>JANAVB010041179.1:0-31343 GCA_029216955.1 Iris pallida
TTGCTAAGAGGAAGAACACCCATTTCAAATCTTTGGAACATCACAACTTTCCTAAAACTCGAAATCCGATTTTCAATAGTCAACTTGTGTAAATTCTATCTCTACAACATAGAAGCATCAAAATAAGCAAAATCCAAGTTTGGTAATCAATTCCAAGGAATTCCGAAAATGATAAAAATTTAGATCTAGAAAAATCCAAACTCCAAATCCAAAAATGTCAAGTTCTAATGTTGTTCCAAATCATCTAATTAAGCTAATAGACAAATAAAATTTGTCTTCATGTGGTGGCAAGATGCACTTGCCTATGGGTGGGGTGTTGTGTGGAAGAAGAAGAAGAAGTTAGAATTAATGGGAAGTAATGAGGAGAGAGAGTGGTTGGTGGGTTTTAAGAGGGTGGTTGTGGTGGAATGAGGGTGGAGTATAGTTAAAGTGTTCCATTGGTCTAAAATCAACCACTCAACTAAAACCGAGCCGAGCCGAAAACCAAAAACTAGAAAACCCAAAATTCCTCAAGTCGAGAAAAAAATAATAAAAAAAATACATGCCAAAAATCCAATTATGAGTATAATATGAAATACGGGAAATGAGGGTGACAGAACCCTAGTTGGTCTAGTTTTTGGGTCGGTAGAATTTTTGTAATCAATTTAAATCCATATGTCTATAGTTTTGACTTGTGTGTCATCTCAAAATAAATAGCACATGGGAACTCAACTGTGTGGGACACCATAGGCATGTGTGTAGTTGGCTCAAATTAGTCAAAATCATATATTGCGTCATTTCTGTTGGATCGATGTCGAGTCTGGAATTTAAGTGGAAGTTACGACAAGTCTCACGATAGATAACTTCTTGGCCTAAATTGACCCCAAAGTTGTGCGAAGCAAATAGAATACAGAAGACATATTTGAGTGGGACATGATTTCCAATCAAAGATAACTTGTCTAGGTCAAAACTCATGAAATAAGTTTCTAGAGATTGGCATTTCTTGTGCTCCAAAAATCAAACCTACGGAAGAGTACATTTTTTATCATGAATAAAAGTGGGAAAATATATATTAATAACTATATTAAACCAAATAATTAAAAAAAATCTAAAATCCAGGGGCTTACAACCTATCCTCTTTAGAAATTTCGTCCTCGAAATTAAATATATAATATAACAATACATAATATAATAATACAATAATCCAGGGCACCGCCCTAACTTCTTCTCGCAATTCTTCTGAACATATCCCTTCTTGCAGCAAAAGTGATAAGTCGAGAGATCATTTGTCTGGTACAAGGTGTCACGACCAGCACTCAATATTTGGGCATGAGCCATGGGTACGTCCAGCCTACGCCGTAGAGTCGACGGTAGTATGCTGTCTAGTCATCTCCAATTTATAAAAAAACCACACAGTTTCTATATATTGCACAATGTAAACCACATCAACATATAAGATCAAGACAATGAATTTTATATAATAACCACAGTTTGGAGAGAAGGATAAATGATCTGACAAAACTCCAAGATAGATCAAAATGTACTAAAGTGATATAGTCTCCAAAGAAAATAAAATGTACTAAGAGAACATCGACAAATTAACTCATGAACCTCAAAATAGAAATAATATCTAAAAGTCTCAAACTAAACAAATCTGTGAGAATCTAAATAAAGTCTACTAAAACCCATCTGTAGCGGGTAACACCGCAAAAGCAGCCTCCAGTTCGTCCTGTGAGCCAAAATCGGGATCTGCAGTATGCTCATAATATGGTACAGAAATCCTCTAACTCATCACCTAAAAATATTGGTTTTCCAGTCAGGAATGGAACAAGCACACAAATCGAAAAGCTATTCACAACAAATAGATACGACAGTGCATGAAAATAGCATATATGGAAGAAACTAGAAAGTAAGCTGATGATATGGTATATCTAGAATGAAAGCATAAATCGCAGAACATGGTATGTCAACTAGAAAGAATTTAAAAGCATGATGACATGGCAAGTGGTGAAAGGTAAAGAATAATAAAAGACAACTATCTAAGTGTTGAAATATCAGTTTCGACGCATGAACGGCTATGGGATAAATTAGGCACCCCGCACGTGAAATATGCGACTGCTATTCTCCACGAAAGACACGGGGGATAGAAAGGGTAGTTCACACGTCTACTAAGATATTTTCCCTCCCGACCAGTATACATGAACCCAAACAAGTCACGAAACACGAAGGTGAGGTAAGACAAGAATATAATAAATAGGGGTCCATGATACTAACTCGTGTGTCCGTCGTGTCACCAAACAAAAGCATATGTATAGTATGTACTGAACAAAACTATTAGAATTGAAAGTAATAAGAGAGTGCACTTACCTGTGGTCCTGTACTGCGGTAGAGGTTGAGCACTGAGTCAGAGTCCACAAAACCTATATGAATTTATATCAATATATATATATATATATATATATATATATATAAATATATTATATATATATATATAGGAACTTTATTTATTTTACTTTCTAGGCCTTGAATCAAGTTTGAGTTTTGAACTGGATAGTATTTTATCTATTACCCCTGCCTTTAGGCTAACCTCGCACTACTGACATGATTAATTATCCACTTATGACACCACCTCTTATTATTATCATGGAGTAACATTTAGGAAATTTGGGTATATGTAACTAATATCAGTTAGAATCTGTACAAGGGTCTGGTAGGACTCTACATGAGTAGGATATTGTTCAAGAGGTAGGATATACTGTTGTCCTGCTTATGGCAAGTGTTTGTTGTCTCAAGTTCGAACTGTTTACATGTCTAGGGATATTCAATACATTGCCTACCCTTGATACTCCGATACTCTGATAATTTACTGCATTGAAGTTCCTGATACTCAAGGTTCATTCAAAGATATACCTTTAAATCAGATGAGGTATCATGCCAATGGGAGTTGGTACTAAAATCCAAGGGTCAAACTTATTGCTTGCTATGTGTTGGTATACTAAAATTGCAAGCCAATGTGTATACTGCCCTGACCTGGTAGCACACCTCACTGAAACTACAAGCAACATTTTTCCATCAACCTCACAAGCACTCCAAAATCTAGCCAACAGTAGTTCAAGTGATAACATTACCTACCTAATTGATATTTGCATGATGTTCACGCAAAGATACAGTTTTTAAAATTAAACAACTAGCATAAGGACATAAAGTACCAACAATCTTCCACTGTCAATTTGTATATAACATATTTCGATGTGCTTAGAAATGTTAGTTGACGTGAATAAGATCAATTTGACCTGGCAATCCTCCATTTTAAATTACAAACCATATATCCATCAACCACACATCTGCATACCTCTCCCTCGATTACATACCTCAATCTCCTTGGTAGTAGGAGATTGATAGAGATTGCCACCTCTATATTACTCCTCGACACCTGGTACCAACCCATATCAGCCTATAATTTCCCTTTACTGGTACTAGAACAGGACAAGTTTTCTTTTTCCTGATATACTAAGTATTATGCACTCGAATCTCATACTGACTCCAAAGGACATGATGTTTAGCACAGTAGGTACAACACTTGGGATCTGACTTAATCTGGAGACTTGGTACCCAACTCGACTTCGATACTTGGTCTACTAATCAATACCTTAAGGTAGTGATTGATACAAGGTGACCTTGATACTTATATTATAGACTCAACTACAATTATAGCATGTGCGCTCAATTGAAGACTGATACTTCAATGTTTCTGGAGCACTCATGCACTCAAATAATAGGTCACTTGAAGTACCCATGTTACAATGATGCTAACCCTACAATCACCTGGCCCTATGCTACTGTTCCTGTAAGCGTCCGGAACATACCCCTATACTTGAATCATATGGCATGTCTCTTGAAGACATACTCACCATTACACTTGCGGTCTGCCCTATACCTGCAGACTACTACCGCCTATCTCCTAATATGCCAATACCAATTCTATTTTCATGCTTCAATTGTACATTAGTTTAGGACAGGGTATATGGTTTAGCTACTGTATCGTATTTTCCTCCTTACTAGAGCATGATATGCGCACAACGCATATGCCAGGAATATCTTCTCTATTTTCTGATACACTGACATCCAAAATTACCTTCACACACACCCGGCTGGACCCTCAATTCTCTACTGCGGGTAGTTAACTAATGGGTGAGTTCCTAGGGTACCTACTTCCTGTTGCTAAACCATGTCCATGGCCATAATCCTAATGATATTATATAGATAATGGTGTTTGTTACCCCGCCTATTATTCCTGAACACGTAATCGACATTTGATTCACAGAACAAAGATAAACCATTCAGTGTAACAAATGGACCCATTTAGTCATTCCTGGTATGAGGAAAATGTTGCTTACTAAGAATACACATGAGTGTTTCCCTTGTAACATATGTGTATCTCAGACTGAAACTGGGACTTCATCTCAGTTGCCTCTTAACGTCCCTTCGACTTATGACTCTGATCCACGTGCCCACAACGGCAGGATATGACCCTCCTCTGTGCAGAATAGAGTCTACATCACCCACATGATTTATCAGATACACCAATGATACCCGACTCTTCCCCCTTTATTTTCCTGATACTGCTACTCACTTACCCATTATATATACGAGCTAATGCTTGGCTACTCGTGTATCCCATTGGGTACCCTCCTGCAATGCGTATCCTATAACGTGTATATCCTATAATGTTCTACTATGGTCACCTATATACATACATGATCTCGTGTAGGTAACTGCACAAGTGCTCTCTTATGCACAGTATACACTTGTACCCACACAAGTCAACCCTAGCTTATGGGTGTATTGGAAACTAGAGTACTCCATAGGCTTAGCATATTAATCTTGCCCATGTTGATTACATCTGGCATTGGGTTGTAACTCAGATGTTGCCTCTCAGTCCCAGATACTCGATACCATAGGAACTAAACCTTAACCTTTATTTGTGAGTTGTCCTAGGTACACCTATGTGGAGTACTCGTCCTATTATCCTATGGCCATGTTACTGAGCGCTAGGATGCCTACTCTCTTTTTCTGATATCACTATTATTCTAACATTTTCAACTGGGTTCTCCTGGACATACTCTCAACTATCCAAGTTACATATAGAAACATGGTACAGCCAAACTAGTTTAGGGAATTAAAGATATGGTGGTGTAGGGAAGATGATTACCTGTTGGAGAAATCAAAGCCTCTACTTGTCAACCACTCTCTTGATCGTGCTAACCTTCATGAACTCCAGCCGCAGGGAAAGAGTTAGGGTTTGGGAAGGAAAACTAACCGATCCTTCATATCTATATATACACAAGTTTTGATAAGAACGAGTGTGGTTTTTGGATAAGAGCTTCATGATTTGAATCTTGGGAGGATTCGAATTTCCCTTAGCCGCTAGTTTTGAGCAGTTAGGTTTTTCAATCAACCCCCCTTTCTTATCTGGTTGGCCTAATTGTCCCTTCCATGGTTTAAAATAGATAGTGTAAACTGTAATTCATTAGGGCTTTATTTGTAACCATAATGACAATTAGTATCTATTGTAAAAAATACAGTTATAAACTATTAGTAGTTTTGGTTCAAGGGCACCACAAGGCGACCTTCTGCTGAGATGTACTTCTGGCCATCTGATTCTTACAGGCTATCCTCAAACATAAAACATGAAATATGATAAGGAAACTACCAACCAACATGATTTCTAAAGGGCACTACTACCATTGGGATTCTAAGTTCACACCCTACAAGAAAATAAGGTACCCTTAGTTCTCGATCCCTCCTAACTTAAGCAATGAGGTCAAGATCATGATCCTACTAGTGAATGTTCTAGTAGGTACAATTTCCTAAAAGTATACAAAACTTGGCTATTCCGATATGAAATCAAAGACTTCTAAGGAGTACTAAGTACCATTATGGTGCTATTGGTCAATGATTCTATATATAAAAAATATTATTACTAATTCACACTATTCTGATATAGGTTAGGTCTTCAATAGGATAGAAGAAGATAATACTCTACTCCTTCTAGCTAGCAATCATGCTATACAATTCTTACAAGTACACCTAAAATTTTGCACCTATCTACTAGACAAGGCCGAGCTGAGCTGAATACACACACCTATTGGTTAATCTTCTAGTCATGGTTGTTTATAGATCATTCAAAGCTAGTCTTACCATATGTAAGATATTTGTCAGCCTAACTCAAACCTCATACTCTATCTAATACTTCTAGGTCACCTATCATGATATTAGCACTCGATAAAAAAGAAATCCTCTAGTACTTCTATTTAAGGTTATAATTAGGCAAAGGTAGCATAGATTAGTCTAATAATCTTAGGATCTCTCGTTAGGGTCAAATCCTACAATATTCTCTATTCTAACTTCCATCATAGGGGAATATCTATAAAATTCTACCCACCTTAGCTATTTACCTAGTCTCGTGAGGCATGTAATCATATAAAAATCATAAATAATGGTTCTTTATAGTCTTAGATCCAGCCTTAAATACATGGCTTACCAAGTCATTCTATTCCTAACAACTCCCTAAAATCTATCACAAGAGAGCCATGTTTTCTTGAGGCGCTATAACTAACACCAAGTTTAATAACATGGCCTCTAAATTGTATAGTGGGTCAAAAGGGTTGGTCGAGGTCGAGCCTCCTATTTAGGTTGGAATGGTCAATACTATCGCGGGAATGGCTAGGTTTGAGACCCTAGGTCCGAATGTTGTGCCTTAAAAATAGTTACGAGAAAATGTGTTTGAGTGGACATGATAGGCATAAGCGAATGTGGACTCGTCTAGGTTATGTATATGAAATTGGTTTGAAAGTAAAAGCTAGTCTTGCGCTCCAAATATCAAAGTCACGGTAGCGGAGACCAAATGGTCTGATTAGAAAGTGGGTGTCATGAACTACTGACTTATTAGCTTATTTGGAATGAAGATTCTCTCAATCACTCACAAATAGGGAAACCCTAAAATTTGTGAGGCCCTACAATCTCGCTAATATGGAAGCCTGAGTTATCAGAACTAAATGGTAGTACTACATAAAAGTATAAGAAGTCATTCTTGGAATAAGTTAAGATGACTATACGTAAGGAGCATTAAGTCATAGTGACTTTATCAAGAAAATTAAAGTAGGTAAGAACGAGTACC
The DNA here is from genome assembly GCA_029216955.1 of Iris pallida. Lineage (NCBI taxonomy): Eukaryota > Viridiplantae > Streptophyta > Magnoliopsida > Asparagales > Iridaceae > Iris > Iris pallida. Next base: position 7,160 of record JANAVB010041179.1, read on the forward strand.
TACCATGATATGGATGTTATATTTATGGAGTACAGAGGAGTAAAGTTCTATCCTTAGTGTGGCTCGACTTAGGACAGGAATATGGGCCATACTCATTCACCTAAATGAGACGACCAGTTATGGAAAAAATATCCATAAAACATATTCGTAATTGAAAGGGTAGTGGCATGATCAAGGACGAACCCTAGCTGAGGTTCTAGAATAATCTTGAGCTTTGGATGATCATTCAGACAAAGGGTGTCGAACTAGAATGTTGGCTTTTCTATCAAGGTTTCCTAGGATAGCAGTTGATTATGGAAACTATGGCTAACTAATCGTTGAAGGTCATGCCCCAACTTATAACACCTAAAACTTCTTATCTCTACTCTTTTTTGCTCCCTTTTATGACAGGGTCTTCTCAGATATTATCTTCACTAACAGAATATCACACACTAAGAATGTAGTCTGCTAGGTCCTAACCCTCTTTGATTTATATTACCTATTCTTAGTGCTACTTCCATGATCCATCCTTCTTCATAACCACTACGTATAACTTGTTCAACCCTAGTGTTCTATCTACAAGGTGTTCTGAAATTCCTACTATACAATATCAATGGGTATGATTCGCTGGTCTTCTTAAGATAAGGTTTCCAATTTTACCCTCGATTCTCTAGGTAGTTCCAATCTCAAAAGATATAAATACTAAATCTATTTCTTAAACTCTAAGTCGTACTTCTATAGATCACCTATCAACCTTTCTTAAATGATAGATTACAATTAGCTCTTTCTAGTCTACTATCTAGCACTCACGAATACGCCTACCCACTATACACGTTTTTATTGAGTAAGAGTGGAAGTTAATGCTAAGAGATGCTCGATGAATCTTTATATTTAATACAAGACCCTTTGGCCCCTTCCTACTAGTCTTCCAGGATGACTATCACTTCTAGTGGGGAACTACAACTAATCTCTAAAGTCCTCCTATATGTTCCTTTCGGTTCCACCAAAACATCTATATCTAATATAGATAAGGATATGAGGGTTGTAATCCACTAGTCCTAAGGCCTTTAGCTAGAGTTAAGTTGTCATTGAGAATCCTATATTTCCCAGTCGAGATGCTAGGTCTACCTAATAGAGGTACCTATCAAATCCTTCCTTAATAAATATTTCCTAGTATAATTTTATCAACTATGTACTATCCAGTGATGGAGTAGATGGTTCACCAAGCAAGAGCGTATGTCCTTCCAAAAGAGGGAGTGATGAGAGTCCAAAATAAGAAGTTCAAGGAAGTTAATCGACTTCAATTTCGGGCTTCAAAGATGATGGATAAATTTAAGAGAGTTTTCAAGGCAGTTATGGATTGAGATCCTATTATATTATCATATCGCCGGCCCGCTCAGTACAGTAACATAACCAAAATGGCTAACTTGACCTGCACGGGCCACTATAAAAATATGCCACTCCCCAGTCCTAAAATACATAGGACTAGGAATGCAAGCATGCCAGCTAATACAATTTAGAATAAGTTCCTAATTTAATAAACTTATGCTACACGTACTACGCTGAAGAAGTGTACTAAACTATGCTATCTCAACTATATCTCAATCCACATATAAGTAAATGAAACCAGAATGAACAACATATACTATAGTCAGCCGCCCTATAATACACATGTCCGAGCAAACTCAAGAATAATATAAGTTTGCAAAACTAGGCTAATAAGCAAGTAACAGGAAAGGAAATAGAAAGCACAAAAAATGATAAACTAACACTACAAGCAATACCTGAACCCTGCAGCTAAAATCGTACAATCCATATGTCTATACTATAAGCTAAGCAACAACCTGGAGAGATCACCAGGTCCTCAGAGGGATATAACAAGATATAACAACTAACCACAATATGAATAGTAAAAGTAATATACATGAACATGAATATAACTGACAAGGTAAACTATCCATCTAAGTGTAATACACTTGAAGACTACTTTGGTACGTATAAGTAGGTGAAGCAATAAAGCATAGCATCCGCTACAGGCTTTAGCATGAACTAGTATACATTTTGATCGTATCTGATGCACAGTCAGGGCTACTGAATGGATATATCCCCTAGCCAAACTTTGCATCACTAGCATACCTCCCGACCGTGTTTTAATGCACGGTCAACGGCCGCTGCCGGATATATCCTCTAGGGACACACCCATAACCGGGAAACTATGAACCCATAACCGGGCAACTATGAGGCTAAAGGTGGCTATCTCACACATCTACTAATAGTCTTTCCCACCCATGTCTTGTACCAGTCATATCCATGACTCAAAAAATACATATATCAATGCAAGTCACTAGCTAGACTCACATTAACTCTATACGAACCGACACACGAACCTCTAGTACTGAAGATCAGACAAGTGCATAAGCCCATGCCAACACAATATAACTCACTCGATGTATCGTGACATGAGACGTGTCCAGTCATAGAAGTCATTGAAAAATAACTTCAACACGAGGAAGTTTACTAACACTCTAGGTCACACACACACCCACTACAGCACCCAAGTCATACTTGGATGCTCTCCTAACACATCTAATCCTAACACACCACAATACGTCCATGTATAACAGAAAATAAAATAAGATCACAGTGGCATGGTATCTTGCTTGGATTTGCAGCGAGGAATAAAGTATTGATCTGACGCCACCCTCCGCAGTCACGGTCTCACGAACTCCTATAAATTTATACAACTAATATTAATAGGCTTTCTAACACTATTACTATTATTGACATATCTATCTATATATACTAAGTAGGGTTATCTACTATATATTAGTTATAATAACATAACTAGTCATAATAATCCTATCAGGGCTAACAAAATTTCATAAAATACATGTATAAATATTCAATATTAATTCTAAAATATATCACTAATATTATAGAAATAAATATATATTTTTAACATTGCATACAAACTATTTAGAAATCATTTAGAATTTATTTCATGATCAAACTAACATCCACATTGATAAATCAACGTTATTAGAACCTGTTTAACCATGAACAAAATAACTTTAATATTCCGAAATAATGGTAAACAATTATCTAAATTAACGTATATTCATGATCATGAGTCGAGGATCAATGATATGGAGCATTGGTTGCACAAAAAATATTTTTTGGCTCACAAGATGGTAATATCGATAGTCCGTTTTATGGCAAAATTGTCCTTCAAAGATCGAATAATTCAAGCATTAAAATAGCAAAATTATGAAAAACTCATTGAACGAGAATTATAGATAATTGAAAAATGGTCATTTTCATGTATTATATCAATGGTAAAAGTGAAGTTATAGAGTTCAAATTTGTCCCGCAATGAACAGTGTCGATTCTGGACACACTTTGGTAAAATGTGTGCCTCGACCAATTTAGAAAGAATTTTGACATGAAGTTTGATATAAAGGTAGAAGACACATAGAGAAACCCATCACTTTTGGTCCCACAAATTTTTGATGTCTAGAAGTGGAGAAAATACAGTTGCAAGTCGGCATACCTGTTGTGCCTCAATAATTTGATCAATTCGTGTTGCACCGCCTTCGAGGCCTTGTGCCGATGTTCGAAGGAGTTGTGGTCGACTTGGGGCTTTTTGTGGTGAAGGGGAAGGCTATTAGGGTTGATGTGATGAAGGTGGAAGGAATAAAAAGGATAGGGAAGAGAGATTTTTACTCTGTTTCCCGAGAGGTGGTGTGCGCGGCTTCTGGAGAAACCCGCCCGTGTTTGTATGTGAGAAAGGGGTAGACGGGAATAAAATATGGGTTTTCAATATAGAGAATCGAAGGATTAAGGGCTTGGATTGATTTAGAGGAGGTTTGGTAAGATTTGTATGAGATTCGATATTTAGATCAAAAGATGCAAAAAGATGTGTCCAAAAAGGATTTAAATAAAATCCATTTTAGGAAAGTTGTTATGGAGTTTGATTTAAAATAGATTTATTAATTTAGCTGCACATAGATCCATAAAAATTAGTCTAAAATAAGTCTAGGAGTTTAGGGTACCTTAAAAGATGCTCTACGAACCCTAGTTGGACTAGTTTTGGGTCGATGGAATTTGTGATCGATTTAAGTCCAATATGTCTATAGTTTCGACTTGTGTGCCATTTAAAAATAAATAGCATATGAGAACTCAACTAGGTGGGACACCATAGGTATGTGCGTAGTAGGCTCAAAAATAGTTGAAATCATATATTAGATCGTTTAGGTTGGATCGATGTCGAGTCCGGAACTTAAGTTGGAAGTTACGACAAGTCTCACGGTAGATAACTTCTTGGCCCAAATTGACCCCAAAGTTGTGCATAGCAAATAGAATACAAGAAGACATATTTGAGTGACACATGATATACCAAATCGAAGATAAACTTGTCTAGGTCAAAACTCATGAAAGAAGTTTCTAGAGATTGTTATTTCTTATGCTCCAAAAATCAAAGCTAATAAAGAGTACATTTTTTATCATGAATAAAAGTGGGAAGATATATATAATAACTATATTAAACTAAATAATTAAAATAAATTAAAAAAACTCTAAAATTCCAGGGGCTTACAATTAATGGCTTCAAGTTTAGAACAACTGATAAGCCTATCAATCACTCGTTTGTCGATGAAGATGGCAATTATACTAAGAGTTCTGGAGTGTTTGTGAGGGGCTCAGTTTACGATGTAGATCTAGAACATGATTATTATGGTGTACTAAGAGCTGTTATAGAGCTGGAATACCCACGGTTGGTTTTCTTTGATACAAATATTGTCTTGTTTAAATGTGATTGGTTCGATACAAGACCTAAGTAATGATGAAAATTGACAAACAATTTGGATTTGTCGATATAAGACATGGTAAAATATATGGAGGATTCGAACCTTTTCTGTTGGCAAGTTAAACAGTTCAAATATACTTCACAAGTTATCCTAGTCGACGGCACAATACCAAAGATTGGTGGGCTGTATGCATAAAGCTAGAAACACTTATAATGTCGGAGATCTGGCATACTAGGAGGATGAAGTAGTCATTCCTTAACTTTCCTACATGAATTCAACTGTCGTTAATGATATGCAAATTGAAGTTACTGATGAGGATTTTAGAGTTTATAAAGAGGTTGTTATAGAGAGAGTTGATGTAAAACCCATATTTTTGGACTTAATTAATAAATAGGTTTTATAATATTTATTGGATAGTAATTATAGAATAGTGTGCATTATTATTATTATTATTATTATTATTATTATTATTATTATTATTATTTAGTCGGAATATGGTAATACTTTTAATTATAAAGTTTACTGATTATTGATTGTATTATTAGATTAATTTTTAACCTTAGCTGGTTCAAGCCCATAACCCGAGCCCATTAACTATTGGTTTAAACCCTTAGACCCAACTCCCTACCCAAACCCGTTTATCTTAACACTACCCATTCTACCCTACTACCCGTTCAATCCCACTTCCCCGCTCAGATCCGCCCCTTTCGTGCAGAACCCCCCCCCCCCCCCCCCCCACATATAATCGATCAGAAACCTTTCTTCTCCACAAAACTTCATAGAAGCTTCACCAACTTCTTCACCCCAATCTCCTTCCCTACTCCTCCATTCCCAAATCCAACCACACAGAAAAAAAAACCTATCTCTCTCCACTCCATCTAACACCTCTTTTGGGGCATTTTCTCGTACTCGACCGTCGAACCCCTGTGCCCGACCGCGCCGGCCATCGCCAACCAGCCGCGCCGCCTGACCGGCCTTACCAGTACCCCCACCGGCCGCCCTCATGCGTGCCAATGCCTTACGCTGGCAGCCACGCACGGCCTCCCCACGAGCATGCGTCCCCACGTGCACATGCCGTTCCGTGTGCCCCATGTACGTGCGTCCGTGTCCCGTCGTTTCGTACAACCCGAGGCCTCCCCTCGGTTCTCCTTCTCCAACTTCCGGTAAGCCCTTTGTCAGAGTTCTGTTCCGTTCCAGAATAGAATTAGGTAGAGAAACTCAACTTTCTGCCCGACCGAAATTGACAGAATGAAGCTCTGTCAATCTCAGGATAATTAGTTTCCTCAATTAGATTTTGTAATTGTGATTAGCAGTAATTAAATTGCTTAATGTGTAAAGTTAGCTTAGTGTAGCTAATAATAATATTATGTCATAAATCACTAGATTATATAATATAATTATAAATGTTTATGTGGATTAGTTAAGTAAAAAAGATGTTTAATAAATGATTATAGTTCTAATCATGTTGATCTAGATTTATTAAATACGTTATATTAGTTCTAATCATGTTTAATAAATGATTATCGAAAAGAGTATTTTGTGTAAATTTATACTTAACTAAAGTATTAGTTCTATTTATAAAATAAAAATATATTTGTTATTTATTTATTAAATTAAAATAGTAATTTTCACGTTACTAAATAAATAGTTATTTATTTAAAAGATTATTTTATTTTGTAGTAGCTAATTACATATACTCTGTTAAAAGTGTTAAAACAGTATTTTGCATAAATTATCTTCATAGTCAAAAATATCTACTAAATTGTCACGAATTTATTATTAATTAGATTAATGATAATTTCATTTAAAGAAATAATAAGTTTTATTATTTTACTACTAAAATCGTATTTTCTTATATTACTCACTTAGATTTTTATAAAATATTTTATAATTAAACAATTGCTTTATTATAATTATCGATGATTTAGAGTCGAGACGATTATTGTATTATTAATTAGAATTGTAGCACCTTAGATTGACAACTAAGTCATATTTTGCTAATGTAGGGTTCAGTTTCGGGACTTAGCCTGAATTTTTCATGTCGTCACCTACAACACCGAAAAAACCCAAGGCAAGTATCATACTATTCGTGTTCATGTTTTAATTAATAAATAAATGCATTGCATCAGTAGGAATATATATGTTGTAACGACATTGACTCACGGGATCCCTCTCGGACCCCACATTGATTGCTTGATTGACTTATTGACTCGGGGATTGGGGAGTAGTATAGCAATTGTGACCAAAGCCCTGTTACTAATATTGCCTCTCTCGTGCTAACCCCTATTGCACAGGAGTTTGAGCCGTACCCTGTACTAGCATTTGGCCCAATGTTAGTATACACATTGAATCTACCAGCCGGTCACAGATTTGTTATACGCTCAAATCACTATTGAATCATTGTAAATTGCATCATTATCGCTCTTGAGATTTCATTGCCCTACTGGTTCTTTATTTTATTTAAAAAAATATAATAATGCTTTTAAACTGCCATTGCATTATTTATTATTAGTTAGAATGCTGGATATGGATATAAGAGGTAGCCGAACCAGACCAGGGAGCCCAGGATTTCTAGTTGTGCCTATTGCTTAGCTTTCTTATTTCCAAGTTGTAATAAAGAACAGTTGTAATAACTAAATACTTTATTTGCTCGCATGTTGTTTTCATTAGACATTTAGTTTTAATTCAAGTTCAAATAAAAAAGTTTTATTTTTTCGTATCCTAGAATGTTCTGCTTGTGTACTACTGCTTGATACAGCTTACTGTCGCTGTCTCACAATGGTGCAAGCTGGGCATGATCCGACTGGACCCATCTTGGGATCGGATCGTGAAATATTTTTAGTGATGGCCCATGCAGGTCCAGCTCTGCAAATTGGTCTAGTCAACTTAGTCTAGACAAACATACAGTCCTACAATCTGACCTTAGGTTTAAGAATGACTTTAGAAAAACAGACTCCAGAAACAACTATAATATTTAGACTATTTTCACCCTGTCACAACAGAGGTCAAATTTATCGATTTATATAATCTATTTTTGCTTGCATATAGCTTCATAGGTTACCTTGCTTATGTTTATACCTAAACCTTCCAGAGAATGGCGAAAGAAAAGAAAACCCGCTCTGGGCCTACTGTCGAAGAGGTTTCATCCTCTGAGAACACCGCTACCCAGGCCCAATCTGATCCTTCTCCGTTGTAGCTCATAGATCGCCTCATGCTGCATGAACTCCCCGCGCTGTTTACACTTCCACAGTGCTTGCAACATCCCCGATTCCTCCGAGGACCACACCCCCACCTGCTGATGTGAATCCTCCAGCTGCCCCACCAGTACTAGTGGACCCCGTCGAGCTCGTAGGCCTACTAAGAAGAATTCTTGAGGCCCAGAGGGCTCAAGCTGAAGCTAATCGCGAGCAGACCGTAATTATGACAGAGGGCATAAAGAATGCCCATAATGTGGCTATGGGAGCACTAGACTCAGCACAGTCATATCAGAGGCCTGCCAAGATAAAATAAGGATGATTTGTTAAGTTTTACGTTTCATTGGAGGAATTTAAGTCTAACTAGCAGCCTATTATCCAGGAAAGGGTCGAGAATATTGAGAACTTTAAGAAGCTGGACCCGTGCCCTTTCAACAAAACAGAGGTCCTCATCTACGCTGACGAGTGGTTGGATGATATTGAGCGACTTCTCTGCATCGCTCGACTCCCTGTCGACCTTATGGTAGAGGCTGTAGCTCTACAACTCAGGGATTTAACCAGCATTTGGTACAGGAATGAGCCCAGATTATAGACTGGAGGAACCTTCTGGCGTTCCTTCAAGAAGCACTTCAAACAGAAATTCTTTTCGGAAGCCGCCTTAGAAGCTATGGGGAGGCAGTTTCATGATCTGAAGCAAAGGGACCGCATTATCGATGAATATGCAGCTGAGTTCAACCAGCTCGAGAAATTTGCACGTAGAGGACCCAGTGGAGCATGCCAAGAAGTTTTGGCATGGACTGCAAGAGGAGATTCGTACTCTGGTTTTCGCCAGTAGAGCAAAAACTTATGACAAAATACTGAAGGTGGCTCAAGATGTTGAGGCCAGTTCGCCTGCCTGACCCAAAAGGGAGCATCCAGGATCTAGTAGCAACCATCAGGGTAACTTCAAGAGGCCCAATAACAACAACAACAGGCCATCTTATCCCATCGATCTTAACAGACAGCAGTACCCAACAGAGCACTCCAGCCCAATCAATCGAATGTGCCCAACTGCACCTACTACAAGAGGCTCGGTCACACTGCGGAGATCTGTAGGAAGAAGTTAGGATATTGCCTTGCTTGTGGGTCTGCCACCCATCAGGTTAAGGACTGTCCCACAGCATTCAATAGGACTAGAGCTGGACGGCAGAGAGGTCCACTACCTATCCAGCAGTAGCACTACAACCAGCACAGAGCATGGCAAGCTTTTGCCTTGGCCGTTGAGGAGCTAAAACCGGAGCCAGAGACTGAAGAAGGTGTCATTGCAGGTGTTATCCTATTACATTCGCACCCGACTTTAGCTTTATTTGATTCTGGGGCTTCACATAGTTTAATATCATCATACTTCATTGTTGTATATCATATAGATGTAGGATGTAGTAAGATGATTTATAGAGCAATGATCGGAGGTGGACCTATCCCTATCACGGAGGCTTGCTCCTGCCCTATCACTATCACAGGTCATACCTTTCTAGGACCCTTTCTAGTAATGCCTCTTCCTAACTACGATGTAGTCTTGGGAATGGACTGGCTGAGCAAGCGGCACGCCTGATAGACTGTCATTGGGGTTGTGTCATCTTTAATCCACCTGGAGGACCCAAGTTTGAGGTGTTTCGAGCACCAGAGAGCATGGGATGTGTATCCTACACCTCCATCACAGAAGATATCGGACCCCCTCATCCTCTTATAGCAGAATTTCTAGATGTCTTCCCTGACAATCTTCCAGGAATACCCCATGATCATTATGTGGAGTTCACTATCGACCTAGTACCTAGCTCTTCCCCTATCTCACAGCGATGCTATAGAGTCAACCCCTAAGAGGCCAAAAGAGATGAAGGATCAGATCGACGAGCTCAAGGCCCAAGGATTCGTTAGAAGTGGAGCTTCACCCTGGGGGGCACTAGTCTTATTTGTGCCCAAGAAGGCCGAAATGGTCCGGATGTTCATATACTATCAGGCACTAAACAACATCACCATCAAGAATAAGTATCCTCTACCCAAGATTGATGACCTCTTCGATTAGTTGAGCGGAGCAAAGGTTTTCTCGAAGATTGATCTCAGATTTGGATATCACCAAGTCAAAGTGAGGAAAAAAGACATTCCAAAGATGGCATTCAATATCAAATATGGACAATATGAGTTCTTGGTCATGCCCTTTGGTCTTACAAATGCCCCAGCAGTGTTCATGAACCTCATGAACAAGGTCTTCCATGAGTACTTGGACTAGTTTATCGTTGTCTTTATCGATGACATACAGATTTATTCAAAGACCAAAGAAGAAGATGAGCAGCACTTGCGGATAGTCTTGGAGGCATTAAGGAAGGAGAAGCTATATTGTAAGTTGTCCAAGTACGAGTTCTTCTTAGACAAGGTAGACTTTCTCGGCCACGTTGTCATAGGAGAAGGCATATCAATGGATCCTAAGAAGATAGCTGTCGTGGAGACGTAGAAGATGCCCAGTTCAGTTACAGGGATCAGGAGCTTCTTGGTCTTAACTGGGTATTACAGGAAGTTCATGAAAGAATTTTTAAGGATTGTTGAGTCCATGACAAAGCTAACCAGAAAGAATGAAGAATTCGTTTGGACCGAGGCGTACCAGGAATCATTTGAGGAATTGAAGAGAAGGTTGACATCAGCACCAATATTGTCCCTACCCTCAGGATCAGGTGAATTCTCTATCTGTAGAGACACTTCTGGCAAAGGATTGGGATGTGTACTACAGCAGCATGGAAAGGTAATTGCTTATGCTTCTCGATAGTTACGAGATCATGAGAAGAATTATCCGATGCATGACCTGAAGCTAGCAGCGGTCATCTTCGCCCTGAAGCTCTGGAAGCATTACCTATATGGCGAGAAGGTAGAGATATACACATACCACAAAAGTCTAAAGTATGTCTTTATACAGAAGGAGCTCAACATGTGCTAGAGGCGGTGGCTTGAGCTTATGAAGAATTTTGATATCAGTTTGAACTACCATCCGGGTAAGCCTAACGTAGTTGTTGATGCACTTAGTCGATGGCTATGTTTCTAACAAAGGAATGGTATCTGCTAGAAGACATGGAGAAGCTTAGGCTAGAGATTTTGCTACCCGAAGCAGTGATATTGAAGCTTGGAAAAGAAGCTAATGTACTAGGAATGGACTCACCCATGATGAAATTATAAGTACAGTCCAGCCTTATCAACAAAGTCAAGGAGACCCAATTCCAGGATGAGACACTGTGTAAGCTGAGAGACCGAGTGTTAGTCGAAACACTTGAGGGTTTCTCAATAGCTGGAGATAGAGCATTAAGACATGGTACAAGGCTTTGCATGCCAATCGGTGAATTGAGGAACGAACTGATGCATGAAGCACATCAGTCGCAGCATTCCATCCATCCAGGAGCAAACAACATGTACAAAGACATGAAACTACATGTACGGTAGCTTGGAATGAAAAAAGACATGGCAGAATTCATCTCCGAGTGCTTGATCTTCCAGCAGGTGAAGGCGGATCGTTAGAGGCCAGCATGATTGCTACAGGCGCTTTCCATTCCTGATTTGAAATTGAAGCATATTACGATGGACTTCGTAACAGGATTGCCTAGATCCCAAGGAGGAAAGGATGCAATCTGGATAATTGTAGACAGACTGACCAAGTCTGCCCCCTTTATCTCCTTCAAGGTTGGTTTATCCACCGAGAGATTAGCAGCTCTGTACATGCAAAATATCTATAGGCTTCACGAAGTTCCATTTAGCATCGTATCAAACAGAGATAGCCGGTTCACCTCACACTACTGGAAAAGTCTACAGAAAAGCTTGGGTACTCAGCTAAAGTTTAGCACTGCATACCATCCACAGATCGACGGACAGACTGAAAGGACTATTCAGACACTTGAGGACATGCTGAGGTCATGTGTTTTACAGTTTGGAGGATCTTTGAAAGATTATTTACACCTGGTCGAGTTCTCATATAACAAAAGCTAACTGGTCAGCATCCACATAACACCATTTGAGGCATTATATGGACGTCGTTGTCGTACTCCACTAGCGTGGGACGACAAATGGAGATCAAGTTATGCTGGGACCAGAGATGTTTATGGATGCTGCAGAGAAAATGAAGATGATCATAGAGACACTGAGGATTACACAGGACCGCCAGAAGCATTGGATAGACAGTAAGCGCCGAACACTAGAGTTTGAGGCAGGAGACAAAGTCTTTGTCAGGATTTCTCCTACCAGAGGCACTATCAAATTCGACAGAGCTGGAAATCTTAGTCCCAGGTATATTGGTCCATTTGAAGTACTAAGCAGGGCTGGAGAAGTAGCATACAGAGTGGCTCTTCTATCTAACCTCGAAGGCGTGCATAACGCCTTCCATGTATCGCAGTTGAGGCGCTACGTATTGGACCCGAGCCATATTTTGGATCACTCAGGGCTGGAAATTGGACCAAGTCTTACGGTGCCAGAGAAGCCAGTAGAGATAGTAGACCGTATGGAGAAGAGGTTGAGGAACACTGTGATTTTGCTAGTCAAAGTAGTGTGGAATCACCACTCCCCAGGCGAGTCTACTTGGGAGCAAGAGGCTAAGATGAGAGAGAAGTATCCTCATTTGTTCTAGGTATGTTATTAACCCCTCTCTTTTTATTAATTGATAGAAATTTCGAGGACGAAACTTTCTAAGGAGGAAAGGTTGTAAAAACCCATAATTTTGGACTTAATTAATAAATAGGTTTTATAATATTTATTGGATAGTAATTATAGAATAGTCTGTATTATTATTATTATTATTATTATTATTACTATTATTATTATTATTATTATTATTATTATTATTATTTAGCCTATGGTTATACTTTTAATTATAAAGTTTACTGATTATTGATTGTATTATTAGATTAATTTTTAACCTTAGCTAGTTCAAGCCCATAACCTGAGCCCATTAACTATTGGTTTAAACCCTCAACCCCAACTCCCTACCCAAACACGTTTAGCTTAAAACTACCCGTTCTACCCCACTACCCGTTCAATCCCACTTCCCCGCTCAGATCCGCCCCTTCCGTACAGAACCCCCCTCGCACGTGTAATCGATCAGAAACCTTTCTTCTCCACAAAACTTCACAAAAGCTTCACCAACTTCTTCACCCCTATCTCCTTCCCTACTCCTCCATTCCCAAATCCAACCACACAGAAAGAAAAATAACCCCCCTCCCCCTGCTCTATCTAAGACCCCACTTGGGGCGTTTCCTTCCGCCCGACCGACGAACCCCCGTGCCCGACCGTGCCTGGCCACCGCCAGCCCCGCACGCCGCCCGACCGGCCGCGCTAGCGGCCCCACCGGCTGCCCCCACGCATGCCAGCGCCTTCCGCCGACAACCCCGCACAACCTCCTCGCGTGTGCGCGTGCCCTCGCGTTCGTGCGTCGTTCTACGTTCCCCTGTGCACGTGCGTCTGCGTCCCGTCGTTTCGTACAACCCGAGGCCTCCCTTCGGCTCTCCTTCTCCAACCTTCCGGTAAGCCTTTTGTCATAGTTCAGTTCTGTTCCAGAATAGAATTAGGTAGAAAAACCCAACTTTTTGCTCGACCGAAATTTACAAAATGAAGCTCTATCAATCCCGAGATAATTAGTTTCCTAAATTAGATTTTGTGATTGTGATTAGGATTAATTAAATTGGTCAATGTGTAATGTTTGCTTAATGTAGCAAATAATAATATTATGTCATAAATCAAAGTGGAGGGGCTCCCCTAGCGGTGGGCTAGGTTCGAGCCCCCCCTTCGTCCCGAGGTGGCTGGGCGGCCTTTGGCCGCGGCCTCGGTGCGACCCCGCGCCTACACCTTCCCCCCCCCCGGCCCCCCCCCCTCCCCCCGGGTTACCCTCCCACCCCCGGACCCCCCCCCCCCCCCGGGCCCCCCCCCCAAAAAAAAAAAAAAAAAAAAAAAAAAAAAAAAAAAAAAAAATATATATATATATATATATATATATATATATATATATATATATATATATATATATATATATATAATTATAAATTTTTATGTGGATTAGTTAAGTAAAAAAATGTTTAATAAATGATTATAGCCTAATCATGTTGCTCTAGATTTATTAAATACGTTATGATTAGTTTTACGTAGATAAAATATTATTTAGCTTCCAAAAATGGTTTTATTATCGAAAAGAGTATTTTGTGTAAAATTATACTTAACTAAAGTATTAGTTCTATTTATAAAATAAAATCTATTTATTATTTATTTATTTTAATTAAAATAGTAGTTTTCATGTTACTAAATAAATAATTAATTATTTAAAAGATTGTTTTATTTAGTAGTAGCCAACTACGTATACTATGCTAAAAGTGTTAAAAAAAGTACTTTGCATAAATATCTTCATAGTAAAAAATATCTACTAAATTGTCAGGAATTTATTATTAATTATATTAATGATAATTTTATTTAAATAAATTATAAGTTTTATTATTTTAATACTAAAACTGTATTTTTTTTATATTACTCACTTAGAGTTCTCTAAAATATTTTATAATTAAACAATTACTTTATTATAATTATCGGTGATTTAGAGTCGAGACAATTTTCTTATTATTAATTAGAATTGTAGCACCTTAGATTGACAACTAAGTCATATTTTGCTAATGTAGGGTTCAATTCCGGGACTTAGCCTGAATTTTCCCTGTCATCACCTATAATACCGAAAAAACGAAGGCAAGTATCATACTATTCATGTTCATGTTTTAATTAATAATTAAATGCATTGCATTAGTAGGAATATATATTGTATCGACACTGACTTACGAGATTCCTCTTGGATCCCACATTGATTGCTTGATTGACTTATTGACTCGGAGATTAGGGAGTAGTATAGCAACTGTGACCAAAGCCCTGTTACTAATATTGTCTCCCTCGCGCTAACCCCTATTACACAGGGGTTAAGCTGTACCCTATACTAGCATTTGGCCCAATGTTAGTATACACATTGAATGTACCAGTCGATCACAGATTTGTTATACGCTCAAATCACTATTGAATCATTGTAGATTGCATCATTGTCGCTCTTAAGATTTTATTGCCCTGTTGGTTATTTATTATTATTTAGTAAAATATAATAATGCTTTTAAACTGCCCTTGTATCATTTGTTATTATTTAGAATGTTGGATATGGATATATGTTCTTTCTCCCCTACTGACTGGAGACCAATATTTTAGATGATTGCGAAGACAAGGAACTTGCCTTTAGTTCATACTACGGACCCGATCTGAGTTCTGAAGTGGTAGTCGAACCTGACCAGGGAGCCCATGATTTCTAGTTGTGCCCATTACTTAGCTTTCCTGTTTTCCAAGTTGTAATAAAGAACAGTTGTAATAACTAAAAACTTTGTTTGCTTGTATGTTCTTTTCATTAGACATTTAGTTTTAATTCAAGTTCAAATAAAAATGTTTTAATTTTTTCGTATCCTATAATGTTTTGCTTGTGTACTACTGCTTGATACAGCTTACTATCGCCGTCTCACAACGGTACAGGCTGGGTATGATCCGACTGGATCCAGTATCTTAGGATCGGGTCGTGACAGTTGATGATATGGAGGTATGAGCCAAGGAAGAAGATTTGGAAGATGAAGATGTAGAAAAAAATGAAGAAATAGATGACGATGACGATGACGATGACGATGACGATAACGATAATCCGGGAGAGGGCGATGATTCGAGAGATGAAGATGTAGAAGAGGTTGATGATGAAATCGATTAGTAACATTTGTGACTAAGCATCCTAACATTTACAACTTATATCATGTATGTCATGTAATGAACAACATGAAAAGTACTTATTCTGATGAAAATTCTTCTTTGGACAATTGTTTTTAATCATCTTGTAACAATTTGTTCCTAGAACTCTTCAATTATAATGAATCAAGAACAAAATATTTCTTTCATGGTCATTGTGGAATGTAGTTTTCAAGTGTGGATTGTAGTTTTCATTCATCTTGAATATTTCTTGTTTGCTTTAGCCTAAATTACATTAGATAATCATATATGTTTGCTTTAGCCTCTAAATTTTGTTGCAACAACTTAAAATTGGACCCTGATCAATCTCAATATTCAGTGATGCATATTTGTTTCTGATACACGTCATCATGGCTCTGGTACATGTCAATTTTATGGCACTGATACATGTCAATTTTTGCTAGAGTGTTTTACCTCAATAGCACAGGTACCTTGTTTGTACAAATTTAATCTCATGTCATTGCCATGACCTCAATTATGGTATGTTCATGTCATGTATTACTTGCTTAACTTATCGACTTGTAGGTATCAGACCGATATCACTTATAAAAAATGTGGTCTGTAACATATAATTTTTTTTATATCATGTCATGCATGATATTATGATAAATGACTCTTCCTGCTATGTCTCCCTCAATATTAAATTCATCTTAACATGGCTGGCAACTACATAAAGCCAAAAGAGAAGAAACTATAATAAGATAGATACCATGGTCAGTTCAACAACTTAGTCAAGATAAACATAAATAAAGAGACATATTTAGGATACAAATCTTTACCTTTCTTTGCATCTTGCACGAAGAATAAAATCTTACACTAAGTATATATGCAACTACACTTGGCTACCTAGCCTAACATGAATGGCAGGTACTAATGGACCCTGATCAATTTAGTAATTGATATCATAAAAAATAAATATAACTCGAGAGAAATAAACATATTCTTCTTCCCCAAATCAAATAGTTGACTCGATGGTAGGTGATGACTCATATGATATTGATCACATAAAGAATATTCACAAATATGTTTACAGATAATTATATGTATATATAGCTTGGGGATGCATAAAGGAGAAATAATATTCTACTGCATTCATAGGTTCAATATCCCTTTTCATTCAGTTGGCAATCTATTTAACCAGGACGATTACATATTAATATTTAAGCAGACTCGCAATACAGATATTACAACCAGGATGATTACATATTAATATTTAAGTAGAATCGCAATACAGACATATTTAAAATGTTTGTTTTGTTCTTTAAAGGCAGAAGGGACATTTATTGTGCTTTCATTTTTCTTAGGGTTTTTTCATGAAGTTTGGGCTTTTATTTGAGTTCAGCTATTTATTTATTAATTCAAGAATTCATATTTTTATATTAGGTTACAGACCACGGTTTCCTCTCGACCTACCCCATCTACTCCAGATCAACAAATCGGAGGAGCATGCGAGGAGAACATTATTATGAAAATGAAGGGTTGTCCCCACACCCTACTCTATTATTGGTGGGAGGCACACCATCTGCTCTTCCCTTTGGAGGCACTTCGTCTTCTCTTCCCTTTGTATCTATGACTATTGTTCCTCATTTTGCTCCTATTGGAGCAAAAATGTATCCCGTTCTTATATTTTTTTTTCCCAGTGGAGGATATTACCGACATCTAGGTTTTTTGGACCCCCCCCCCCCCAGTCCACGAGAGAGGCCTGCTAATGAAACACGCTCAAAGCTATGGTCCGGTGGAAGAACATAAGTAAAAAATAATAAATTATTGTGTATTCATATATTGCCTTGTTATTATTTATTTCTAATTGAAATTTATTTGTTTATTATTAGGTTCTTCCCCTTAGAGCTGGGAATGAGCTCGGAGACCTCATGCGAGTAAATTTTCATGGGCCTTACTTAAATTTCAAGTCTATACCAGAGCCAAGAAATACATTTGGATAGATATGTTGAAGGTATTTCTAATTAATTCTAAAAATTTATGGGCCTTCTTATTTATAGTTACAAGAGAATAATTTATATTATTTTCATTCTAATTTTTAATCTATTATAATTTATGATTTTCTATTTTAATTTGCAGAAGAGCTACTAGTGGCCGGACCACAGAGAGGTAGAGATCAAAAAATGTTATAAGTCGGTTGCTGGAAAAAGGCTGGAGGATATGGTAAGTGACTAAAAGACTTTTGCGGCACATGATGGAAACAAGCGCAAGGATTGGCTAAAAGAGGAATATTGGAAGAAGATGCAAGAGGATATGGCCAAACATGAGTACAAGATCAGGTCGGACAAAGAAAAGGTAGCTCGTGCTAAGGCTGGTCTCCACATAGGTGGATCGATCCCGACGATCGAACATTTTCGACGGATGGTATGTAAAATCGTTAATTAAAGTGTAAAATTTTATTATTGATGTATATATCATAGAGTTAATTTTTACAGTACGAGGAGGCTGCCAAGGCAGGCTTAGATACGAGTATAGTCAACTTTTCCAAGATATTCGAACATACCCATAAGCAAAAGAAGGATGGGAAGTTAGTAAATGAATGGGCTACCAAAGCATTTGTAAATATTTACTTGTCTTTCAACATCTTATCAAAAATATTTCCTTGGAAGCCTTTCTGCTTAAATATTTCACGATGATATCAAGCATATAATCACCATGCACAATTTTGGTACTTTTTCTTCCTGTGCAAGAGATTGTGTATCACCTAAGGTTTTGTCATTGGTACGTTTTTATATCACTTTGATACCATCCTATGTGATTTTGGTCTGTAAAGAGTTTATGTTTGTTGGTATGATCTGCTTGGGGCCATTAGGGAAGATCCACTAGATGTGGTACCATCATTGCTAATTATTGTCAAGCAATTCTGAAAATCTCTACTCAAGTACCTTGAAAAAAATGTTTTTAGCTCAAGAAACCTTGTGTTCCAGTATATATATTACACAAGATGATGAAAAAATATTCTTGTGTTGATGTTATATTATTGTCATCGGTGTGGTTATTCCCAACATCATCCCCATATTGTAATATAGAAGTTAGTATTGTTTCTTTGGAAATTGTAAGCCCCCTAATTTTTTCGATAATATTTTTAATTATTTTATATGGATATTTATTATTTAATTATCTTTTAAAGTCAATAATGACTATCGTAGTACTTTATCATAACTTAGATTTTTAGACCACAACAATTATCAATTTTTCAACTCTAGTCCTATCATCGTATTCTAGACGAGTCCACCTTCAGTTTGATATATCATGTTCCATCCAAATATGTCCCCTTGTGCTATATTTTTCATATACAACTTCAGGGGTAAAATAGTCATTTTAATCTCTACCGTAAAATTTAACTAGCTTTCCAAATAGCATTTAAGGCCCAATTTCGATCCAAATCATTTGACCCAATATATGATTTTTGACATATTTTGATCATACTACACACATGGAAATAGTGTCCCACTCAATTGAGTTCTGATAAACTCTACAGGCCTAAAACTAGTTCAATTAGCCTTGGTTGAGCCTATAATAGGTTACCATAAGTAATTAGAATGAATTTATATTGATTTTTAGAGGATTTTGTACAGCCATAATAGATTCGAAACAACCTACCATTGACTTTCTAAATTATGAAACATATTAATTAGCCATTGATTCTCAAATATGCATATCTTTCAAATGGTGGAACCAAATCTCACCATACTTTTCTAAAATCTTTCTCAGACAAACCCTAACATATATAAGCCCCAAATCTTATATTTTAATCTATCATTGCTACCTCCCCCCAAAAGTTCTAATCCCGAAATTCTCTTCCAGCCTTGGCCGACGACAGCACCTTGTGGCGTACCGGCAGTTTTGACCACATTTGACTTTCCATGACACTCTATGAATATTCGTTAAGAAGCTAATGTGACCCTCTACAATCTTATCGATCCTCCATACATTTACAATCCCTTCTAGTACACCAAAATAGTCCTACAAGCCAACCGAAGTTTGGGATCCAAGTCTGAATTCATTCCAACAGGTACACTGTTTTGCATCTATGGTTTCATGTACTTCCTGACCTCATATTTTCGTGAAAAAAAACTAATGGAAAGATCTCTATGTCTATTTTTATGTCCAATTGCCCCCCTGTGAGACTTGTCTCACAGTATCGTTATTTATATACGGATACATATTTTATAGTGTATTTCGTACTTTATTGGTTTTTGGAACACTTTAAAAAAATTTCCAAATTATAGATTTTTTTTCTTGACCGACAAACCGACGGTGTACCGGTGTAAACCGACGGCATACCGCCCAGACAGGTTTTTCATATTTTAGATATTTTTGATTTTTGATATTTTTGTGAATAGTATTTCTGATATTTTTGTGAATAGTATTTTGGATAGGCTTAATTGCAACTTGATACCCTAAACTTTTTTACTCAACAACTTGATACCATCAATTATTGAATATTTTTAAATGTATACCCTAAAATATAAAAAAATTCAGAAATACCCATGCCCCCTCTCTCCCCCCTCTCTCCGGTGATGCCCTCCCCCCTCTCCGGCAATCGATGCCTCCTCTCATCCTCTCCGGTGGTGCGCGACAACCAAGACGGCGGTGGGAGGAGGGGGTACGGGTGCAGGTGGGGGGAGAGGTTTGGACGACGAAAGGAGGGTGGGGTCGGTCGAGGAGGACGGTAGGAGGGGGCAGCCCAGAAGGCGGCAGGAGGATGGGGGGAGTCGCGTAGGTGGGGGCGGTCGAGGGTGTTGTCCGGAGGAGGGGGGAGGGGGCAGCATTGGTGGAA
Organism: Iris pallida; assembly: GCA_029216955.1. Taxonomy (NCBI): domain Eukaryota; kingdom Viridiplantae; phylum Streptophyta; class Magnoliopsida; order Asparagales; family Iridaceae; genus Iris; species Iris pallida. The sequence continues at coordinate 27,730 of JANAVB010041179.1, forward strand.
GGGGTGGAGAAGAGAGAGATGGAAGGGGTATTTTTGGAAACAAAATGTTTCAGGGTATCAAATTGTAAAAAAATAGTTTAGGATATCAAATTGAAAATCGGTGATAGTTGAGGGTATCAACTTGCAATTAAGCCTTTTGGATATTTTGATAAATAGTATTTAGATATTTTCATGAATAGTATAGTTGCATCCTATTATCTATTGGAAACTTGGTTTTCTTTGGATGGTTAGAATCGATTTAGATTGTGACATGGATCGCAATCCAACGGTCACGATTAATTTTCCCTTCTATATATACCCTCTCACTTTCTCTCTCCTCTCTCTTTTCATTATTTCTTCCATTCCTCTTCTCTTTCATTCCTCTTCCTCAAGCTTAGGAAAGCTTAGCCTTGAGGCCTAGAGTGTGGTTTCGGAACCCCTCTTCGTGGTGGAGTGGAAGATTAGGCTTGGAGTTTAACCTAAGCAAGTACATCTTGCTCAAAAGTGATATGACCATGCTTCATTTTTTAGTTTTTCATAGAAATTAAAGTTTTATTGTTCTATAATATGCTTCTCTAAATTTTTAACATCTTAATATATAGCACTTTTGGTTTTGATCGATGGTATTGCGTAGATCTGAGTTTCTGGATAGTATTTTAGAGAATTTTGAGGTATTCATCTTTCAATTTTCAAAACCAGTATAAACTAATGATTCCATGTTGTAGGAAATTTAATTCTATGCGATTTCGACTTTTGAAAATCCGAATTTTAATTTAAAACGAAGTTTTTATGGCCGAAACAAGTTTTGGAGTTTTCAAAAATCAACTTTCTATGACGGTTCGGAAAATCCGTCGGAAATTCGCAAAAATCTGTCAAAAAATATGAACTTGCTCTAAAAACTTGCTGTGACACTTCGACAAATCCGTTGATAATTCCCAGTAATCCGCCAGATGATCTGAATAGGTTGTTTTTGTCCATTTTTGTCCGTTTTTGTCCCTTTTTGCTATTTTCTGCGATTGAAATGATGTCCCATCATGCTCTAGTGTTGTTGTATAGTTAGAACGTGATTGTACACCATATATACATGACACAGGCATATGTTCAGGTATTGTTCTATTGTCCAGATTCTAGAGAGTGGCTCGTAGTAGCGCACTCCTATACTAAGTTCTTGATTGACTTCTAGATTGAGATTGAATGCATGTTATTTATTGACACCATAGAATTAACTTGTTATATGTCCAATCTATTTGCATCTTGGCAATGGACAATCAAGTGTGAGTATTGTCCATTGTATCGCGTGTAATGTGTATTGAGAACATTTGCCAGAGATATCTCGCAAATGAACCATACCCATGACTCGTCATTATAGGACAATTCTTGAGTGTCCACGACTTGAGAATTAAAAATGAATATTATAGGTAATTGACTAGTAAAATCATAGATGATTGGGAGGGGAGGACACTTCATGCTACCGCAACTTTGGTCGCTATGGGCCCCCATAGTAGCAGGGATAACCCTGATTAGCGTGGGCCCCTAACCTCTATTGATTAAGTGTTGAAAGCACTATTGATATATTTTTGAGTAGATATTTATCTACTATTGATATGTTTTTGAGTAGATGTTTATCTACTATTGATAGAGATCATTGGTTGTTTGTATTTCTTTTCTTTCTACCATCGTCATCCCCTTAGCCACCCGAGTTACTACAGCATAGGTGGTAGTGAAGTTCCTCAACTTGTATTCTAGTAATTAGGTTTGTGACAACCCTAGTTAGTTAATGATAGCAAGCCGTAGACATTGATTGGTCGTGCACTTTTGGTTGTACATTACTCTATATTTTCTTTGTGTCGGTGAGTGGCCAGAGGCAAAGTTCTGCTCGAAAAAGATCTGCAACCCCGGTTCTTGTTTGATCTAAGGGTTGTGGCTCCGACTTCGAGTAGTTCCTAAGTCCCTTGTTTCTCATTGGCTTATTCTTCTCTAATATTATATTGTTCAGTATTTTCATTCAGTTATTTCTATTCTCGTGATACGTTCATTGGTACCACACTGGTCTCGACCCGCATTTATTTATTTTTGTCATTATGTTGTTGTGTTGTTATTGGGCTTTGTCGTTCACCTCGAGCTTGATGGAACTGGGGATTCCCAAGACCTTAGTTTGGTTGTGCGTATTGATTGATAAAAAGTTAAACAGATATAAACATGTTCTAACCCTTTATAGACGGAAACTAGGGTTCACGAATTTTACCTACGGCGGGAAGAAGACAACAGTTCCTAGTAATCTCAAGCAGTCACGACCCAATATCTTTTGCACGTATTCCTTCCTCGGGTTGGACGTTGTGTGGACGACGATCTCCCAACATTTTCTTCTCCTTGGCAACCCCTTCCCCTTCTTTCTCTCCTTATGTGGATCACGAATTTAGAGAAAACTTCTTAGTTCTAAATAATCCTTTTGCAGCCAGAGAACAGAGGATATATATAAGGCTACGGCAGGGACCATGAGAAGAAATTAGGGTTAGGTCTCCTAAGGTATCTGGGTATCCCGTGTTCAGCTCGAACACACAACCCAGGCCCACTAACAATAGCTCGGTCCATTAATGAGCTATTGTTGCACTACCTTCCTAATCTCAAATTATGATTATGGGCTCCTTCTATTATATGCTCGTTGGCTCCCCTTGTTAAGATATCGAATGTTCGTCGATCAGATTAAATTACTGACAACTATATTGTTCGACATCTTTTATCCTTAAGTAGTAGTACTCAACTTTATTTGTCATGTCGGATATAATCCACCTGCAGGATTTACATGACAATCCTTATGAGCTCCTTAAGGGGACATCATCAACCTGACGTATTGGGACATGGATTCCTTTTATAATCAATAGTCCATCATACATACAATGTTATTACCCAATTCATAGAGGTTATTGACCCATAATGAATCTCACTCTTTTATGAGTCAAAGTAATGCACATTGCATATACATGTCTGTTATTATATCCGGATAAAGAGCACAAGCATCCATAATAACAGAGGTGTATATTCTCTTATGTAGTCAGTACAAAGAGAACAACCTCAAGTGGTCCTGTTCAATACACACAAAGTGTACTAGTATAAACCTATAGTCAAGATAGACTAATACCAGATTACACTACAACCTTTCCAATAGATTCTCCAAGTCCATCTAGGTTGTGAACCATTTATATATTCCATAGGCAACTGATAATATGATCTTCTGTGTGACACCACACACCATATTATTTACAATATAGAGTATCAGACACTTGTATCAATACCTGTAACAAATACAATATGCAAACATTGTCCATATGATTCTCATTCAAATTTAAGAAAATAAAGTTAGTACAAATGTGATGCTTTTAGTATATAACCCTAACAAAGCTTTCCTTGTGGTACCTGCTATTTGGGGTCTGACCCTACTGGTTTTGTATGGCCAGGTTCCATAGTTCATCTCGAGGATCTACCGTCTTCTTCGGATGGTTCGCACTAAGAGGACCGATACGGATTAGCGATTGGGTTACCTTTATCTTCCACTCTATTTGTGTACTTTTATTTGGTGGTATTTAGCCAAGGTCATGTATTAGTCCTTGTATCTGGGTTTTGTTCCCTTCGTCTTT
>JANAVB010041180.1:0-27744 GCA_029216955.1 Iris pallida
AAACCATTCATCGAAAACAACAACATAAACACATTCATCAAAATCAAGCAGCGGAAACGTCCAACAAAACAACAATGAAAAGGATGGGAAGAAGCCCATATATAGAGTTACTTCGTCAAGCACGATGCACTGCACTTTGGGACTCAAAGCCATCAGAAGCCAATCCACGAATTGGAAATGGTCTCATTTTACTAGTTCCGATCAATCGATACCGGCAAGGTTTTTCCAAAATGATTTCATTCTGACTGGCTCGATCTAGACTCCAGTCACACAATACACCGCCAGAAACGGAAACATTCTACTACCCCAAAGTTGCAAAACTTGTTTATATTATTCAAGAAGATGGAGAAGAAACTTTATTCTCTAGCGTTGCAATGCTCTCTCGGTTTCCTAACTCTTCATTTTCATGTTGAAGCTTGTCATAGTGGCTATAATATCCTCAACAGTTTTTATAAGGACAAAAATGCATACTGATAACGAAGCGGATGGTTCTAAATTCATTGGAGCACTCATCTACTGCTTGATTACCAACATGTTCAGTGGCTTTGCTGAGCAAGCTTTTGCTATCATGAGGCTCCCGGTGTTTTTCAAGCAGAGGGATCAACTTTTGTACCCAACATGGGTTTTCGTCCTTCCAAACATCCTCTTACGAATCCCGATCTCCATCTTGGAGTCAGTTCTTTGGGTTGGTGTAACTTACTACATTGTCGGGTTCGCTCCAGAAGCTAGCAGGTATCTCCATTCATCCTAAACTGATGAGTTTCTCTAGTTCCTACAGTTGGATGTAAAATTGGGGTCACAATTCATTTTTGCATGTTTTTTTTGTCACCACCAGTTATCATAACTCGTTGCACTAGCTATTGATGAAATTAAATAGGCACATTCAGGATGAGACCCATAGCTACTTGCCAATGATATTGTATTCCTTGATGAGAACAAAGAATGGTTAGCTTCTAAGGTAGTGTGGAGTGAAACTATGGAATCTAAAGGATTAAGATTACTACGAAGAAACACACTATATGAAATGTATACTTCAACAAAAAAGAATGAGGTAGTGGTCCATAAGTTCAACTATGGTCTATGGATTAGAGTGTTTGGAAATTAAGAAACATGCCCACAAAATAAGCATAGATAAAATGAGAATGCTAGGGTATCAACGGCAAGATGTTGAAACAATAGGTGGTTTGAGCCTAGAAAACTTAGTCCTCTTTAGCTAAAAAGTCCTTGTCAAAAATGAATTAATCGTGGCCTCTTCTAGCAATCTATTTGAAATAAATTTACATAAGAACCCCAAATGTACATGTGCGAAATTTCCATCTATTGAGGTGAAGTTCTACTAGCTGTTAGTAGACACGTTGATTTCTATATCTTAATGGAACTAAAGAGCTGTCTTTCTCTGTCTCCCCTCTCTCATCCCAGGTTCTTCAAATTGGTGCTCCTGGTCATTCTAATTCAACAGACAGCTGGAGGGATCTTCAGAACTATTGCAGGGCTGTGCAGGTCCATGGTCATTGCTAATGCTGCAGGATCAACGGCTTTTCTTCTCTTTTTCGTTCTTGGAGGTTTCATTTTACCAAAAGGTTCTAATCTATGTGCACTACACTCAAATACGTGACATCGACCTATCAATTTTTTTCGTAATTCTCTCTTAGAAAATATATAAAATCATATCATAGAAGTTCTTATCAATGAACCCGTTTGAGCTAACTAACAAATAATCAAGAATCAAGCATTCCTTGTATAAAAGCATAAGTTAAAATATCGAGCCCCTCATTCTTTGGATCTTTTAATGATCCTGAGAACAGTTCATCGGGCATTACTTTTTGTTCTTCGTCTCTGTTAACAGGATAATTTTTCTTGCTTATGTTAACAGCTATAATTCCAAGTTGGTGGGTCTGGATTTATTGGGTCTCCCCTTTTTCATATGCATACAATGCTATAGTTGTCAATGAGTTCTTCTCTCCCAGGTGGATGAATAAATTTGTAAGTTCTTCCTTGCCCCCTCAAAAGCTCCATTCTATGCTTATAATATGGATACTTAATTATTTATCTTGTGATCATGATCAGTATGGATACAGATGTAACTATTCCTGAATTTTTCTGTACCAAAGGCTCCTTACAGTATATATCAGCAATCAATTTATCAATAAAAATGAAAATTAAACTTTTCTGAGGTGCCTGATTTAGGATACAGGCTTTTTCTGACTTATTCAGGAAGGCTTTTTAGGAAACTTATACAGGAAGTAATTCAACATTGTTTTTTTTTTTTAATCTTTGAAGATTTCCTTAATGACAGCATTTGTTGCAAATGCTGCCATCTCTATTATTATCTTGTTAATGTTGTCATGTAATAATGTACAAATAATTATTAGTTTTATTTGTTCTCTTTAAGCTCTCCCAAAAATTTGTCCGAGTTCCAATGGTTTTCCTGATCTCAAATCATGCTTTCTACTTGACATCCTGGAATTTTGTTTATTGTGATTGTAACTATAAGCCTAGATGATTATGTTGTAACCTTACGAAGCATATTTTGTTTCATCCAGAACACAACTTATGATGGATATGATGAATGCCCATTAACCGTCTGTACTGACATCCCAAACTTTACTGGCAGGCACCTGACGGTAGGAGGTTAGGGGTGGCAATTCTAGAAAACCACAATGTATATGTAGATACGAACTGGTACTGGATTGGTGCTGGTGCGCTCTTAGGGTTCACTGTCATCTATAACGTGCTTTTCACTCTTTGTCTCACGTATCTGAACCGTAAGTTGTCTAAATTTGTAAATTCAAGCCACATTATATTTTTCGTTTTGCTTTAGCTACTGATAGTAACTGTTAACATGATAACTAGTATGGTGATCATATTAAATTTATTATTAGCCACTCTATATTGTCTCATTACAGCTCCGGGAAAGCAGCAAGCTATTATATCCGAAGAAACGGCAATGGAAATGGAAGCCAACCAAGATGATTCAGAGGAATCTCCAAGACTTAAAAGAACTGGCTCAAGCAGAGTGTCAACTCCTCGAAATTTATCAGCAACTGATGGGAACAACACTCGTAAGATATGATTGATGTAGTTTGTTTCACTTTACAAACCTTTTATTGGAATCTAAGACATTTCAACATACAGCTGAAATGAAGATCCGCCGCTTAGCTGATCATTCTGTTAGTCCTTCCCCCAGGTGGCACAAAGGTGATGGGAATGCCAGTACTGAATCTGCTGGTTTCTCTTATAACCCTGCTAAGAGAGGAATGGTTCTTCCATTCACTCCTCTTTCCATGTCTTTTCAAGACGTAAATTACTACGTTGACATGCCTGCAGTAAGTTTTTCTCTCTTTACATCTCTCGGCAGCATTATGTTTTCATGGCGAGCTAGTACTTCACAACTACTTTCTATCCGGAGCATCTGCTACCATTAGTCATTCTTGAACTATAAATGAGAAAACATCATTGTAGTTTTATCAGATGTGAGTCAGCCATGTAAAACCAGCTAACTAGTCATGCTAGGATTCAGATCAAGATTTGGTTACTCTACTGATTTGAAGGTTGATGTTGGCTCGTTGGCAAGTCCTTTCCTCTAAGACGTAAGGACAGCCTGCATGATGTCCCTGGTAACCCCTACTCGATACACAAACAACAGAAACAAAAGGAAGTGGTTTCCTCATTTCCAATCAAATTTCTTTACCACCTGGTATTTGCCTTCTGTTGGTTGTTTCTCGGAGCTTGAATAACTAGAAAATATATCATCCAGATATAGCTAGCCTTTACGTCTGTAGTATCTGCCAAACATTTAGGTTGTTTTCAACATGAAACATCAGATTAATGAGGATAAGTAAGTCGCAATACTTGATCAATCAGACTCAACACCCAAATTTGCAATTTATTTTACTTTCTATACAATAGCAATTCATAAACATGATTAGTTTCTTTGATAAGTAACATGATCTTATCTTGAAAGTTAGATATTGGTTCTACAACTTTAAGTTGCATTTGGCATGTGGATTACAACATTCCACATAGTGTGATGCTGAAGCATCATTTCCAAGGAATCTTGCATTTTTGTGTTAGATGTATTTCCTACAATATCAGGAATGTGATATTCTGGAACGTATATTCCCAAACAGCCTTACGTCATAAAATGTCAATATAAGATTCTATCATGCAAAAATATTTTATTTTTATTTTGAAACGAAGGATGGCAGCAAGGAGATCCCAGCCAAATTTCATTTACAGTAAAACTACTTCCATTATGAACAAAACCATCAAATATGTAGGTTATTTGTGTTTCTTTTTTAGTGCGTGTCTGTGTGTGTGTGTGTTGTGTGTGTGTGCGTGTATTGCAGAAAGGTACTTGTATTAGTATGAACAACAGATTACATGCTGAAGATCGTTCCTTCAGTCTCATAACACTACAACTCCGCTCGACCTGCCCGACTAATTCGGTGTAAGGATGCGGATATCTGCCTCAATATTTTTTTATAAATACCAATCGCCGCAATAGACACACCCTTTCAACACAACGGTTCCATCCCTCCAGACATGCCAATTGAAATTCTAACATTCTATTACTATTCTAGTTGTGTGCGACATGATTTTGATACTAACACTTTATTCATAATCATAATGATTATTAAGATTATAGGTTATATTTTTTAAATGTTGTAGGACCGTTGAGCACCTCGAGAGGGGGGGGGGGGGGGGGGGGGGGGGGGGGGGGGGGGGGTTGAATAGAGTGCGTGTGTATAGCGGAATAAAAGTCACCATTTAAAAATATTTATGGCAGAAATCAAACTGAAACGAAGTAGGCAGTAAATATAATACGTAAGTAAATAAGTTCAGAGAAACAAACACAAACATCAAGGTTTATACTGGTTTTCCTCTGAGAGGACTAGTCCAGTCTCGAGTCAGTACCCTAGCTCGATGTTGAATCCACTATCTCATGAAACACAAGCTTTGAATCCGAAGCGCTTGCAGCTCCTCACATGTGCTTTTTATCCGAAGAGCACTACTTCACATATGCAAGCCTTTAATCCGAAGGAGTTGCCGACTTAAATAACGAGATGAAAACGAACTGGTTTTTAAGCCTTCTTTACATCTCGAACCAACTTATAAATCGAACCGAACTGGCACTTGCTTCGCTATTAGTCGTAAAGGCTTAGATATGAAGGTTAAGTAGCTCTGAGAACTCTCAAGGAATAGAATAGAAGAGAATGGAATGAAATAAAATGAATTGGAAAATCTCTTCTATTTTTAAGGTTCTGGGGGACCGAATTCGGGTAGAGTTTGGTTTGCTAACGTTCATAAATTTGAACGTTGGAGCCGATTCAACAGGGTGACCTGATCTATTGGGATACTGGATCAGGAGGGACCGTCCGAGTTCGGACAGAACTCGGTCAGAGTTCGGTTGCCCTGTATTCAGGTTGGTTGGGCTCTTTTTGAGTGGGTTTTGGGCTCGGTTTTAGTGAGCGTTTGTGCGGACTTTTGGTGGACTGAATGAACATAATTTATATAGGTTTTATGTAAGCTTCTTGGTGGAGTTTATAAAAAGCTAAGCCAAATACCAAATCAGTCCGATGTACATTTTTTCTAGATTCAATAAAGTGGAAAAATGCATAATAAATTGGAAAAACCAATAGCCCTTTGATGACGTTTTTTTTTTTCTTGACAGCAGTTGTCCAAAAGATAAACAGATCTAGAAATCTGAATACCTTTCGGAGGCTTCGCCCCCGAACTCCCACGGGGGCGTTGTCCTCTCGATCCCTGTCCGCTGACGGAGCAGCAGAGTCCCCGAGTGCGAGGCCCCGGATAGGTCGTTGGACGTTTAGAGAAATCTTCTTGTATAGCACCGTCTTTGGCCCATCATTAATTCTTCATTGCATTGCATATGTCCTGGTTTGATCATGCTTACTGCTTGTTTGCAAATACATGTTAGGCGAACAAAGAAGTATAACCGTATGATAAATTTAATGAATAGTAGGACAATGCTAAGTTTAATTAGCAATATGATATGGATTACATGAATAATAGTGACATCATTATGTTAAACTTAATTGATTAGCTATATCCAAAAATATGATAATTGGGCTAACAAATGTAAGACTCGCAAGATTATTACTCAAATAAGTATTGATCATATATTAATATCTCTCAATATGAAAAAGAAGAGTTCTGTCAGAAAAGAAAGAAAAGTAAAATGGTGGATGAGAAGAAAAAAATTAGTTACGATGTCACCATATAAGAATGTTATGTTAGGACCCATGGAGGATCTCAGTCCCATGAAATGTGGGAATGTGATGCCAATTGAAACTATTTCCGGTGCTTATTTGGGTTGTAATGAAAACCTCATATTCTCAACAAGTTCCTGACCAAATGGACTCTTACAGTCTTAACAAAATATATCTACAACATGATCATACGAATAAGATACTTCTAACAGGCTTGACAAATCTACTGCTAATATGCTGCATTGTAAGCTACATGAGCCATTTATGCATAAACCAAACTAGTAATGTTAGCTTGTTAAATTTAAGATCCAAAAGCAGGTTCTTTTGTTGCTGAGCATATTTGTTGGTTAACAATCATCAGTTACAGTCCAAGCTTGTTATATTGGCAGGAAATGAAAGCACAAGGAGTGAATGAAGATAGACTCCAACTTCTGAGGGAAGTGAGTGGCGCCTTCCGACCTGGGGTCTTGTCGGCTCTTATGGGAGTGAGTGGAGCCGGAAAAAACAACCCTTATGGATGTTTTGGCTGGCAGAAAAACCACAGGCTACATTGAGGGAGATATCCGCATATCTGGTTACCGCAAGAACCAAGCGACCTTTGCCCGAATTTCAGGCTACTGTGAACAAACCGATATCCACTCACCTCAAGTAACAGTCAGGGAGTCCCTAATCTTTTCTGCCTTCCTCCGCCTCTCTGATGAAGTTGCCGATGAAGAGAAGTTTGTAAGTCTTGATAACTGATAATGCTATTACTTAGTTCATTGATTTCTTCTCGTATTTGATGGGAAACTTTAATTCTGGTCCCTGTGCTTGTTTTTGCTATTTTCCCTGTTTGACCTCAATTTCTTACCCTCTCTGGCTTTTGCTTTGTGACAATCGTTGGCATTACCCTACATTTGCTATCCTTTTATTATTAGCATCCATGAGATTTCAGTGATGTGATCCAGGTTGCCTACCAAGAAAGTTATGTTTCATCCAGTAAGAGCGGTCCAGGAGGCTAATTAACATTCCTATCTATGAAGAAATGAGTAGATATTAAGCTATTTTGGTCCCTTACTACTTTTACTGAAAAGCTATACAGGCCCGAGAATTTGTGATTTATAACTTACTCGATTTGTTGCTGAGATTAGATGTAGCACCTAGAGTGAAGAAATACCTAGCTGAATATTACACTGTTAAAAGTGTAACAGATAATTTGATGCATCATTCAATCACAAAGGGTAACAAAAAGAGGTCTCGGGTACTATAAAAGTATTACGAGAGAGCTGTGAGCTTCAGCCAAGGCTAGCTACAAGATATTCAGTTCTCGTTTCTCCAAGGAAACAAGATCAACCTAGAGTGTTGGAAAGATTTTATATGTATATAGTTAGGTAACCTCTTACTCCCCCTTCACCTTCACCCCCCTCCTTTTCCTATGTTTTAGGGTTATTGACTTATTTCTATTGCTTTCACGGGCATTTGGGGTCATTGTACTTGTTATCTTGGTCATTGTAAGAACTAACTACCTATGGGGAGTATGACTGGTTTCTCCAAGTTAGTTAGCCACCTTTTTTTTTGCTTGTATCACGTCTACAACCACATGATCCTATTTATAGACAATAGACTAGTTGTTGCATATGGCTGAAGTTGACATTACTCTATACTGTAGAGATTTGTGGATGAAGTGATGGAACTGGTAGAGCTTGACACACTCCAGGATGCAGTTGTGGGCCTTCCAGGAATTACAGGATTATCCACGGAACAACGTAAAAGGTTGACAATAGCTGTGGAGCTTGTTGCTAACCCCTCGATCATCTTCATGGATGAACCAACATCAGGTCTCGATGCTAGGGCAGCTGCCATTGTGATGAGAACTGTGAGGAACACTGTAGACACTGGAAGAACTGTTGTGTGTACAATCCATCAGCCTAGCATCGATATATTTGAATCTTTTGATGAGGTAATGCGTCTATAACTCTAGCTCTCCTTTCCAAAGACTGGTTTACTCAATCAGAACTCTTTTTACATGAATAAGAGGTTCTGCTGTACTCGTTATATAATTCTTTTCCTATGATAACAGCTGGTACTGTTGAAGAGAGGTGGCCAACTAATATATTCTGGACCCCTGGGACAAAGTTCTCATAAAATAATTGAATATTTTGAGGTACGTAGCTCCTACACCTACCATTTCTACCAATGAATTAGCCAGTTGTTTCTACTAGTTATTGTTACTAGTTCAAGGTGTATTACCACAAGTATTGTTAAGTGTTGAAGTTGTTAGGGTTAGTGGGTCAATGTAGTTACTTTTCGTCCCACATTGAATAGAACTTTCGTCCCACATTGAATAGATGGGTATGGGATCAATGGGATTACCATTCATTTGAGTGATTTGAGTACATACATATTTTATTTTTGAAAAGGTAAGAACTGTTACATCAAGAAATTTCCTTACCTTTTCAAAAAAAAAATGTATACACTCAAATCACTCAATGAATGATATTCCATTGATCCCAATATAATCTTCTAAATGGTACCAGACCATGGGTTCGACTTTGACTATGTTCATCTACTGATGTTTTTTTTACTACTGCTGTCGTTCTAGCTTTATTAGCTTTGTTTTTTCTACTCCACTTAACAAGTTGGATATGTTTAACATTCTCCAGCTTGAGGGAGAGCGTCTTAGTGGTTTTATGTAGTTATTTAAACCCACATTGGACCAAATGCTACAAGGAAGGTTATCCCCCTATTTATGTGTGTGTACTCAAACCACTCAACAATTGATATCCTATTGATCCCAATCTACTCTTCTAAAATCAGGTTTGATGGTCTTGAATTTTAAATAGCTCTATGTAGTGAGAGGAACATTTCAAACAATACCAACCACTAAGGGAGAATGAAAATTTTCCAGCAATAACAGTGTCTGTTTTTAGCTAATATATCGATATTTTTCAATTCTTCTACTCTTACAGTATGATTCTATAGTTTTTGAATAATTTATAACATCCATGACAATTTGAACACATGTCAATATCCAATCAAAGTTCTCAGTCAGGATCTGACAAATAATATCTGTAATAACCTACTTGTTGGTTGCTAAAAACCTAGTGTATACATAAGAGTTGCGGATTATATTTAACAATATTTATATTACACGACAGATCTCACTCGTTGGGTTCAGACTTTCAGATCTGCATATACCTAGTACCTAAATCTGAATAATTTAAAGTTGATCTGGTATCAGATTATCAACCTTATAAGGTATCGTGTATTGTTGTGTTGCTACTGTTCTCTTCATTCCATAGTATGAACACAGTTTCTTTATTATTTTCAGATACTGTTACTATTATTTAGCTGCACAAGTTATGCATTCCTTGCACCTATAACGTATGTTACTATATATAAATAAAACTGAAGAGGCTCCTTCCTGATGAGTATTGTTTGTTCACAATAGTCAATTCCTGGAGTTTCAAAGATCAAGGAAAAATACAACCCTGCAACATGGATGCTGGAAGCGAGTTCCATTGCCACAGAAGTACGTCTAGGAGTTGACTTTGCTGAGCTCTACAAAGTATCAGATTTGTACAAGTAAGTCAAGTTAGCACATAAACGTTAAAAGGAGAGACATATTGAATAATAGGTAATTGAGAGGAATAGCAGACTTTTTATATAAAGCCCAAGATTCATGTAGCAGACTCCAAATTTTTGGTTAAAGGCTTTGTTGTAGTGAATCGTGATCATAGGTGAATTAGATACTGACTTTGTATTCTTGCTACCACTGCTACCAGGCGCAACAAGGCACTTGTGAAAGGACTAAAGAAGCCACTTCCTGGTACGAGTGATCTCTACTTTCCGACACAATATGCTCAGTCCAACTATGGGCAGTTCAAGGCCTGCCTTTGGAAGCAATGGTGGGCCTATTGGAGGAGTCCTGATTACAACCTTGTCAGATTTATCTTTTGCTTTCTCACCGGTTTAATGCTTGGCAGCATTTTCTTGAATATAGCACATAAAAGGTATTTACAATTCTGTCATACTAACTCTCAAATGGCCTAAGTTGAATCTGAATTGGTTTCATTGTATGTGAATGGTGGGTGCAGGGATACTGTATTGGACCTCACAATGATTGTTGGGGCCATGTATGCATGCGTTCTATTCGCAGGCTTCAATAACTGCTCTACCGTACAACCTGTTATTGCAGTTGAGAGGACAGTGTTCTACCGAGAAACGGCTGCCGGCATGTACTCAGCTTTGCCGTATGCTTTTGCTCAGGTAATGCCCCTGTGCCACTTTCGTGTTCTACTTGGTCTCTCTTCCAAAAAAACAAAACATCTAAAGTTTTCTTTATGCTTTTTGGTTTTACACATTTTTCCAGTTGAAACAATTAAAAATCAGTAACATTATTTTCAAGCAGTAAAATAAAATAATAAAGGTTACATGTATTAGAAGTTTGCTAAATCTGGGTTAAGGATGATATTTAAAACCTCAATGAGAGAGAGAGATCGTGCGGCCAGATGATTTATGAACATTTGCAAGATTCAATAACAGTTGAACAGAGAATTGTGTCTTCCAGGTTCAAATTCCTGTTACCATATGGTTCACACTTCCAAGGTGGACCTCGGGTCAAAGGATGAATTATCACTTTTACATAATTTCTATTACATTCATCTTCTTTTCGTGCTTCAGTTCAGCTAAAACTTAAGTGTTTGTTGTTTATAGAGGTTTGTGTTCAATCCGAACATTCAATCTCATCACTAGATTTGCAGTTAAGGTTGCTAAAGGAGAGAGTTTGCTATTGGTATTATAGCATGACCTGATAAGTAATCTCCTTTAGTTATAGTACAATATGCCTTAAAGATAAATGAGGTTTGGCATATATGAGAGGAGTTGTTCTTCTTTTTAGATTAATATATGAGAGTTCTGCTCAATTCGTGTGCAAACGAGCACAGTTTATATGATCTTGGAGGATGAGGAGAGCAGTGGCAGGCTCAATTCTAGCTTCATGAGTTTACAGCAGATGACCATAACCAGAAGTTAGGATTCCAAGTTTTCATGGCAGGCCTCTTGCTAATATTTTACACCTGGATAGCACTTTTAACCATTTAAGGAGAGCAGTGGCAGGCTCAATTCTAGCTTCATGAGTTTACACCAGATGACCATAACCAGAAGTTAGGATTCCAAGTTTTCATGGCAGGCCTCTTGCTAATATTTTACACCTGGATAGCACTTTTAACCATTTAAGAGAGGTTAAGGCACTTCATTCTGGCAGTAAAAGGCTTGTTTGATGATATATGTAAACTTTTTAGAGGCATTGGATGTTAATTTTAATAGTAGTTTATTGCGTGACTCTACAGATGTATAACAAAGTCCTTTTTGTCTGACAACCGACAGCAAAAACCAGTATTCGTACATGTAATAACTTGATCTTCATGTGTTTACTTCCATGCAGATGGCTGTGGAAATACCTTACGTGTTCATTCAGAGTGTTGGCTATGCTACCCTGATATACAGCATGTTGGGCTTCGAATGGACCGTGGTAAAGTTCACATGGTTCTTCTGTGTCTGCTTCTTCACCTTCCTATACTTCACTTACTATGGGATGATGTGCGTGGCAATTACACCAAATGAGCAAGTGGCTTCATTGATTGCTGCGACCTTCTATACACTCTTCAACCTCTTCTCAGGCTTCTTTGTCCCCGTATCAGTGAGTGATTTTGCCCTCTTAACACATTCTCTACTGTCCATACCATAAGAAAAAGAAAACCTAATGGCTCTATTGATGAATTTGTTTCCGATTGCAGAGACTGCCAAAGTGGTGGGTTTGGTACTACTGGATTTGTCCGGTGGCTTGGACAGTTAACGGACTCGTAGCACCACAGTACGGTGATATCGAGGATCTTATCATAGTCCCTGGACAACCAAGCCAGTCAATTAAATCCTATATCAAGGATTTTTTCGGCTACTCTACCGATTTCATGCCTGTGGTGGTAGGAGTGCTCATTGGCTTCACCCTATTGTTTGCACTAGTTTTCGCTCACGCCATCAGGAAATTCAATTTCCAACAGAGATAGGGGGAGGAGAACTCTGTTCAAGTCTTGTAGCAATCGCTGTGGTTTCTACTGAATGTATACAAGTACACACTTGGCATTCATGAGTTCATCTAGGAAGCCAAAGTAGGTATGAAGCATAGCAGTGTCAAGTATGCAGTTTAATGAAGGAATTGAAGTGTCAATTAGTTGTTCATTGTTTGCTGTCGAATATATACTACGAAGGGGACAGAGACAGTGGCCATTGCTATGAGTTCTCTTTCAGCACTAATTGTTTCCTGGGGAATTCTTTTATTCTTGGGTTTTGCTTGCTTGTGTAGAGTAAGCTTTCAGTCTGTTTGTTAGTCCCACTTGCTTACCGTCGCTTGGATTCTCTCATATTCTCTGTCTATGTTTATTGAATTTGTTTTACTTATATTGATCAAATTGTATTTTTAGACATGAATGGTCAACTTGGCCTTCATTTGCTCAAAAGGTCAGAACACTCTTTATGTGGTCATGCCATGTAACCCTATGAAGGATAAATGTGTGGAGGAATAAGGATGTATGTTACAGCATATTTGAAACTGTAAAAGAATTTATAAAGTTACATATATGTTGTCGACTTCTCGTCTTTGTTTTGATCAAATGATAACTATTCGAGACTGATAATAGTGTTATTTCCAGTTTTATGTCATGCTTATTACCGACTGCATTGTGAAAATTTTCAGAATTGTTCTTTGTTACAGCAATCTGACGGTAAAGTTACAATTGGTTGCCCATCGCCAAATACACAGCCTATCACCAAAGGTTTGCCATGTTGAATGTTGAAGGACATTAATAAGATGCTCTTTCTCCTCGGTTAGATTCTCACTTAAAATAGGTTTAAACCTTGGTCTCCAGCGACCTCCCCTCCATTGAACTGCAACAATGTCTCATCTATTCCAAGCTTCTTCTTAGTATAATTATTCTAATGGCATCCCAATTATAGCGTTTCAGTATTTTTGGCACATTAACTTTTGATCGCTTAATTTTGAGACCTCAACTTCATAAATTGATATTTTGAAACATCTTCCGTCTATATTTAGTTACAAATAAGAGTTTATCGTGAACAAAACAATATTGCTATTCATATAGTTACGAAAACCAACACAACACCCAACAACAAATACAACTATTAAACATCCAAAGTTGACGAAATGTGCTTCAGAAGAACAATTTTCGAAAGGTGAAAAGTTAATGTGCTAAAAACTTCCAAACACTATAATTAGGATGCCACAAGGATAATTTAGCTCTAATAGAATTGGTACCTAAGAGGGGTATTCCCTCACCAAATATCTTCCTAAAAGCAAATTTGCTCTCGCTTATTACCTGGGGAGAAACATGTGCCATTAAAGAATCTCTCTTTTACCTTAGAAATGTTGCTTTGGTGGTGGTGTTTCTATCCGACTTTCTCCAGACCCCCTCCATGATACCGTACCTCGATCTCATGATTTTAGTCTTGAGTTCTCTATAATCCATAACCATTTAGCTTTAGCTGTATAGTATTCATGTCTTTTAGATTAATTAGCCTTAATTTCCAAACTCCTTATTCTAGGGTTAGGGTTACCCTTCTAGAGAAATCGCCTTTGCTTGAAAATAAGACAGGAAACGTTGAAATTGCAGATTTGATGGTCAAAATTACAGAGTAACAAGTGTTAGCCTACACACACAACCACCACCACAAGGACATGACCTTGTTTTTTCAACCCTTGTAACTTTGGGATATTCTGAAAAAAATGTATCATCCCATGTTGACCGATTTTAGCCAGAACCCAATCTACCCACCACCTCATAGTTCTTTTTAATCAAACCCATTTAAAAAGACTATCGACGACAAATCAAAACGCCACTTAAGAAGGGAAAATAGCATATCTTTCGATTACCAGTCACCAAGTTATATCTGTGCATCAAAATCATAAGAACAAACAGGAACAAGAAAATGGGCGTTGGAGCTACCCATGTTTGCTCAGGTAAATAAACAATTAGTTGATCGTCTACAATAAATTACATATAATACAGACTTCTACTAATACAAGGATGCCAACTGGCGTAGTCGAATAGTTTCGCTACTTGTCGATGGCATCACAGAAACTACATATTTCTTCAAAAGTTACTTACAAAAATGTGCTGATGCAGAAACAATCTCAGCAGAAAGCTACCGCTTCAGGGTCGGCTTGACTGAAGACGCGGTTGTTTGGCTGGTTGTGCTTCTCCTAGGAACTGGCATGGTAAGACAAGTTGCAATGAATAAGGTGACAGTATATTCAAATATATGCTAATAAATTTCGTCTAGTCGATGAATGATGTTAATATGTAATTATTCTGCTGCAGTTGATGATCAACGGATGTTTCAAAAATGAGCAAAATCTTATGGTGAAGTCTTTGCATAAAAACAAGTACGCCAAACTTCTAATATGAGGAGAAAAAATGTTAATTTGAACAATAGATCTCACATGACAAATTCTTCCCAGGATTTGACCACCATTATTTCAGTTACGAGGTAAGCATTGGAAGTAGCTTGATTTACAACTCAGCATATAGATCAGAATGCATCTAAGAATGGACTGCTAAACGATTATACAAGTTAAGACTTCAATTAAATTCAGATGATCATTGTAGAGTATGTGGAAACCTTTAACAAAGTGTATCAGGATCTACTTCTAATTCAATGATCGTGACAAAGGGGAACATACATGAGTATACATGACTAAATATCCAAGAGAAACTTTAAATCAAATAGTAGACGCATAATATTTAAAGATCAAATACGCATACCTGTAGATTTTGTAGGATCTCTTAGTTTTGGTCGGACTGTCGTCGTTAGTCCTGTCCTCTGTGAAAGTGGTCTTGTTACTCGTGATGATGGTTTAGGCCTGAATTTCAAGAAGAATGTTCTCAAAGTGTAGACGAATAAATTATTATTAGACATTATGTAGTAGACGAATAAATTGCTTGACTATTTCAGGCATAGTGTATTTTTCTCCCATTTAAGGAGTGAAAGGGCGAGATCTAAAAGAATGAACCTTTTCTGTTATTCAGAAAATTCCAAATGCTCTGTCCACAATAGTTAAAGGTTCAGCCATTATATGCAGATAAGGAACAAAAGCAGGAAACATGAAGAATAGGATTCAGGCAGACAACCGTAAGAAGAAAAGAATTAAACCTATGGCAATGGCAATTTAATTTTATGTTTTCTTCAACTTGAAGTGAATGAAACTTAATGAAAGAATAAAGTTTAAAAGTGGTCAGTTTTAATTCCCCATTTTTAATCAATGAATACCAAATACATGCAACCTTCAATAAACAATTAACCACTTACATCTTTTCTCGTATACTATCTGATGGTTTGCCACTCTCAGGAAGGTGGGTGAACTCAGCTCTTTCGGAAAAGTCAGTTTCTGCTCCCGCTGAAGCACCACCAGATATGTCACTTAATCTGTCCTCTGAATCTGCATCATCGAAGCCTGAAAGGTCATCAACAGGGATACCGTCACCCACCTCCTCTCCATTGAAATTTTGCTGGTATAGGCTTTCCTTCTGGTGCTTGAGGTCATCCACAGACTGCAAAGAACCAGCCTCTGAATGCCTATCACTGTACTCTTCAGTATCTGAAGCAGCCTTATCAGTAGATGTTGCAGTTCTTCCACCTAAAGATCTCTGGCCTCGTTGGGTCATCCCATCTAGGGATGAGATACCTGGTGAGGAGGATGAGTGATTTAATGAGTTGTTTCCATTCGGAAGCTGGTCCTTGATCAATTGCAAGTGTTCAATTTCCTCATCTTTCCTTGCAATTGTGTCTTTAAGGGATGCTACCTGCATAGTCAATTGTATAAGTAAATAGTGTACCGGCCTGAGATATGTTTTATTCTTAAATATGTATTGTTAAGCTATTCATCAAAATTGTCTGGGTAGTAGTGCCTCTGAGTATGAAGCTAATGATGATATTTCAATAGGAATAAAATGCTGCTAGTACTACACCAAAAACAAAGCATTTATCCTAAATTTCTGGGGTCGGCTATTTAAATCATTTTCTTCCATTCGGGCCTTGTTAAAGGCCATGTCCTCTATATCACTAACAAAATACATATCCTTTGTAGCACTTCAAACCATGTTCATCTAGGCCTAGCTACATTAACCACAAGCTCCTCCTTACATGAGCATCTATTGGTTGCGTTACACGTCTAAAACAGCTAAGTCGATTTTTTTCTCATCTTTGTCCTCAATTGGTGCCACATCTAACGTCCCACAGATACACTTATTTATTGTTCTATCCTTTAGTATATTGCCAGTCATATATCTTAGCATTTTCATTTCGACGACACTAACTTTATGGACATATTGTTTCCTAATTGTCCAATACTCTGATCCATAAAACATGGTTGGTCTTATAGCAATCTTCTTGAATTTTCCTTTAACTTGAGAGTTATCTAGCGATCACAACCATCATGTTTTAGTTTTGTACATGACATCCTTTTTAATCTATCCATCATGATGAATGATTGATCCTGAATACCGAAAGGTGGCCCTCTTAGGAATCTATTGTCCATCTATGTGGACTCCTCCCTCATTTCTCTTTGACTTTGGGTTGAAATTACATTTCATATACTTCGTTTTCATTCTACTTATCCTAAATCCCTTGGGAATAATATGTTAATATTCAGAAGGAATTGGTACACGGCTAACATGAAGTGATAATTTGTCAAACACATTATGCATAACTTGCACCCAGCCGCTACCTTTCTTAAAATTAGCCTAGGAGTTTGACTGGCAGAAAAAAAAAAACAAGAGAAAGAGAAGAAGAAAAGTAGTGGGAAAAACATATACAGATATATAGTGAAACTGGGGGGCAGTAGGTTGAGGATGAAGGCAACAGATTTGCGTTGCTGGTCTAGTGATGGTGACTGTGACCATGATGATTGTTTTGAGTTATGGTTGAGATTGAGTAAAGAATTGTGCCAAGATTAATGACTGTCTGATCGTCTGTCTCCCAAGCAGCAGACTATTGTTCCTTGAAAATTCATTGCGCATTTCTTCCATTTTTTTTCAACATATTAGCTATCTGGATAATTTCATAAGACATTTTGTCTAATGAGTTTCGTTGAGTTTGCTATTGTTTGAATCGTCTCCAGTCTTTTTTGTATTGGGAGTAATAGCATGTTTTATTTATAGCAAGTTAGCAACCCATGCAACCCATAACAAAATTGGTTGTTTAGGGACACAACAAAGTTTTAGCTTGTCTCTCTCAAGTCTCAACCCTTCAACAAGTTTGAGTTCAGAATAAGAAAAATGTGTCATATTCCCTCAAGTAGTCAGCTGGGTTGTGAATGATGCTGATGCTATATAACAAATGCATGCTTGAAAAGGGCAACCAAGGAGTATTGAAATTCAACAAATAACCATCATCATCGTCCAAGTCTTCTTCTATCAGAATGAGGTCGGCTATGTAGCATAAGAAAACTCCCTAAAGGATTTGACAAATTTTCTATGGCTGGTTGTCTACCTGATGTCACCCTCTGTGGTGCCAAATTCCTTCCTATCCAAGGTAGTTATGAGCATGAGAGTCATAGTATAAAACCTAGTCGAGCAATGACGGTAGGTAGGCCTACCTTCTGGATATGCATTTTATGTTCATGCAACCAAGGTGCACCCTCCAAGTTACCCTAGACTATAAAGAGTCGAAGAGGTAAGATGATAAATTTGCTACGGAATTGCATTCATCTCTATGGCACACTTAGCGGAAGAGTAAAAAGCAATTCCAATCCCTAGGAATTCAACAAAATAAGTAAATATTGATACCTGTTCCATCAACTCCCTAACATCCTTGCCTTCTTTAGTGCTCCGTGCAGCACCCAACTCCACTCCAGATACCCTCTCTGCAAATTTCAATGTACTTGTCGTCTCTGAATATGATTCAGCATCTGGATTAACCTGCACAAACATGAGGGTCTTCGCTTGTCCACCTGCATAAAACACATATGATGCATCATATACAGCATGTTGCAATGCGAAAAAAGAAACAGTAGAACCATATTTCTATATAGAATACCTAAAGAACTTTGGAGAAGTTGAGTAAGTTTGCTATTTCTATATGGTATGTGACTACTTTTTTGTGACAGAGCAAAAATAACATCTCCCAAGGCCGATAGAGACTTGTTGATATGTTGTGCCTCCTTCAGCCTGTCACCTGTTACTTCAGAGCGGTCAACTCTCTCACTTCCAGCAAGATCTACCAAATGAAGACAACCACGTGAAGTAGATCCAGTCTTCAAGTCCACACTTTGAACATGGATAGTAACAACACTGCAAAATGTTAAATGTAAAAAAACTTAATAAATCATTTGAAAAAGTGTCATAAATATGTAAAGATGAAACCTGTGAGATCGGCTACTTCTTTCATTAAGAGCAGTTGAACTCATGGCCCTGTTTGTTAGTCCGAATTGCATCAACTCTAACACATCTGAAGTTGCTTTAACAGGGACCATTGTTGCATCAGGGACAGCAAGCCCATTGCTTGGGACGTATTCAAAATCCCAAGTGTGTGCTAGTTAAAGAGGACATTTTCTAAGGAACATATACTTTTCACTTATAAAACAACAATAGGTTACCTCTAGATCAGAAAAAACTGAGAGAACTGCTATGTCATTGATAAAAAACACAATTACCATATGTGAAGCAATCATATACACAATTAATTTAAGAATCACGAAACTAAAAAACTATAAATGATCCTGAAATGCTATAAAAAGAGGTTTATAGTAGTACAAAAATATCATATGCATGAAAGGATATCTCTTCTGTGAAGAATCACTTGAAAGAAGATCACGAACTTGCTCGTTATATATCTCAACCATCTGAACACATACTTCATACAAGAAAGTACTATTTCTAGTGCGAGAGATCTGGAAAAGGTCATCTAGAGCTCGGTAGTTGACACCCCACTCCTCTTTTGATGGTGAGTTAGGCCCCATCTACAAGAAGAAAAACGTTTAAGAAACAAGTATTACAGTTGCATACTTTGAAGGAAAAAATAAGTAAAAAAGAATATCTGGAAGCAAGTGAAGAATCTCATTGCAGCTTGAAGAGAAAAAGAAATTAGCATACCATCGTGTAGGTTTTACCGGATCCTGTCTGACCATATGCAAAAATGCACACATTGTAGCCATCAAGAACTGATCGAACTAGAGGTTGAATATCCAAATATACTTGCTCTGCCAACATCAGGCACATGTCATAAGGTAATATAAACAGAACACACACACACACACATATATGGTCTCATGGTTGAGAAAATAAAAGGTAAAACCTTGAGTAGATTTTTGACCAAAGGCCTTGTTGAACTTGAATAGACGTCGGGAGTCTTTTCCTTGTTTAGAAGGGTTTACAACAAGAACCTCACCATTTTCACCAATATAATCAATGGTTGTTGACTTTCCATTTTGTCCAGGAAGGAATGGCCTTATTCGACAGTATACTCTGATATTTCCTGATGATGAACCCAGACAAATTTAAATAACATGATACTTTACCTGTAAGTATCATTAGACAAGATAGATACCTTTTAGATCCTGAATCTCATTGAACAATTTCTTATTTTCTGCAAGAACTGTACGATAGTTCTCTGCAGCATCTACTAATACTTTTAGCTTTACTCCTGCATTGAAACAAATTGAATATATTTTTAAAAGAAAAGTTATTTAAGCATCAAAAAACTTATACGCACAATCTTTCTTACCCAATCCACTCATTTCGTCCTTCCATCCGTTCTGAGTTTTTATGACTTCATGTTTGATGCATTCAGATTCTAGCCTCAAGTTCTGGCACACTTAGACAGTCAGTTGAAGTCAAAGTCATGAGAGAACAAATGAAAACAAGATAAATGATGGCAAACCTTCACTGACTCAAGTTGGAAGCCTATGAAATTCTGAACAGCATGTTCCTTCTTATTCCAGACTTGGAATTTTGATTCTGAGAATGCCTCAAGTTCTTCCATGCTCTTTCTCGACTCTAACAGGAGGAATTCAGCATCCTTTATTTTCTCCTCTAGTTCTATCTTTATTACTTGAGCATTGTTCTCCAATTGGTGACAACGAGTTTCATACATAGTCTTTGTCATTTCGATTTCCTGTTTCAGTTCTAAAATTGTACGGTCGCTATCTCGTTCTCCTTCATCAACCTAGCCATATCACGTTCGCCATTTCTCTTGCTTTCCTCCAGTTGTGTGATTATCACTTGAGCATCATTCTCCAATTGTTGACAATGACTTTCATACATTTTCTTTGTCATTTCAATTTCTTGTTTCATTTCTGAAATTGTAAGGTCTTTATCTTCTTCTCCTTCATCAACCTAGCCATATCACGTTCGCCATTTCTCTTGCTTTCCTCCAGTTGTGTGATTATCACTTGAGCATCATTCTCCAATTGTTGACAACGACTTTCATACGTCTTCTTTGTCATTTCAATTTCTTGTTTCATTTCTGAAATTGTAAGGTCTTTATCTTCCTTCTCCTTCATCAACCTAACCATATCTCGATCACCATTTTTCTTGCTCTCCTCCAGTTGTGTAATTATTACTTGAGCATTGTTCTCCAATTGTTGACAACGACTTTCATATCTCTTCTTTGTCATTTCAATTTCTTGTTTCAGTTCTAAAATTGTACAGTCGCTATCTTCCTTCTCCTTCATCAACCTAACCATATCTCGATCAGCATTTTTCTTGCTTTCCTCCAATTGTGTAATTATTACTTGAGCATTGTTCTCCAATTGTTGACAACGACTTTCATACATCTTCTTTGTCATTTCAATTTCCTGTTTCAGTTCTGAAATTGTGCGGTCACTATCTTCCTTATCCTTCATCAACCTAACCATATCTAGATCACCATTTTTCTTGCCCTCCTCCAGTTGTGTCATTATTACTTGAGCATTTTTTTCCAACTGTTGACAACGACTTTCATACATCTTCTTTGTCATTTCAGTTTCGTGTTTCATTTCTGAAATTGTACGGTCATTATCTTCCTTCTCCTTCATCAAGCTAACCATAGCTTGATCACTATTATTTTGTTCTCCTCTAGTTGTGTTATATTACTTGAGCATTTTTCTCCAATTGCTGACAACGGCTTTCATACGTTTTCTTTGTCATTTCAATTTCTTGTTTTAATTCTGAAATGTACGATCACTGTTTTCCTTCTCCTTCATCAACCTAACCATATCCGGATCACCATTATTTTTGGTTTCCTCCAGTTGTGCCTTTATTACTCGAGTATTTTTCTCCAATTGTTGACGACAAGTTTCATACGTCTTCTTTGTCATTTCAATTTCCTGTTTCAGTTCTGAAATTGTACGATCGCTATCTTCCTTCTCCTTTATCAACCTAACCATATCTTGATCACCAATTTTCATGCTCTCCTCTAGTTGTTTATTGATTACTTGAGCATTGTTCTCCAATTGTTGACAACGACTTTCATAATCTGCTTTGTTACTTCAATTTTCTGTTTCAGTTCTGAAATTGTACGAACACAATCTTCCTTCTCCCTCATCAACCTAACCATATCTTGATCACCATTTTTCTCACTCTCCTCAAGTTCTGTCTTTATTGCTTGAGCATTGTTCTCCAATTGTTGACAACGGCTTTCATACATCTTTTTGTCATTTCAATTTCATGTTTCAGTTCTAAAATTGTACGATCTCTATCTTTCTTCTCCTTCATTAACATAACCATATCTTGGTCACCATTTTTCTTGCTCTCCTCTAGTTGTGTCTTTATTATTTGAGCATTTTTCTCCAACTGTTGACAATAACTTTCATGCGTCTTCTTTATTGTTTCAATTTCCCGTTTCAATTCTGAAATTATACCGTCACTATCTTCCTTCTCCTTCATCAATCTAACCATATCTTGATCACCATATTTCTTGCTCTCTTCCACTTTGGTCTTCCCTGTCTTCATTTAGAGAACAAATATGAAATGTTAGAAAACAGATCAAACAATATTGTTGAACAGGAATTATATAGAACTAACTTTCACTCAGAAAGAAAATTGTCCAAATCTAGAAAAATATGTATTCAGGGAGGACAAGGGAAATGCATATGCACATTAATTTGGTCAAAAGATGTTGAAAGCTTCTTGTGAAACATGTCGCCCATCCCATCTATTACAAGCTAACCCGTGAAATTAGAGGTGCTTACCAGAAGTTGCACCTTATCCTTCCTTGATATAATAGAATGAGAGGATAAAGAAAGTTAATGTCGTTGATTCAAGTGATGCAGACTTTCAAAAACCACTACTTGATTGAACACGATTGATATCTCAAGATGGTAACATTGATAAATTTACTCTCAAAAAAGACATTGATAATTTTAACATTTCCCACATTCATTTCCTAATTCAATACTTGGAGAAACTCTAAACGTTGATGGGATCACTGCAAGGACTGTGAGGCTCACACAGCTGAACAACTGTTCATAAAAAAAAAAGAAAAAAAGAAATGCATGCTATAATAAAACAACTGGAAATAAATGTAACATATAATATTTTAGCTTAGACATCAGTTACCTAGATAACAAATACCTTAACCGTAAAAATATAATAAGTTTCTGCTTGTAACTGCAGAAATTTTAGGAAGATTTGGCTTATAGTTTTTAGTTGTTTGATTGAAGTAATAACTTAGGAATGTTTGTCAGAACAGTTTAGGAGAGGAGAGAGAGAGAGAGAGAGGAGGGGTGACAACTTAACTTAGCAAGGTAAGCATAATCGACATAGCTGATCCATATTAGCAGACAAGGCAAAAGTTAGTCTATGTTTAAGTATGGTCTTGAGGTGATAAATGGCTTTAAATGGCCCTGTGAAACTTTCCAAGTTTCCAGAATGTAGGTGAATTGTTGGTAGCTAAATTCCAGAATTTAAGCTTGAATATACCTGCAAGTGTTACATGACTCGTGCAAAAAAAGCCAAAAAATGTGGAGCATCTATTTTTGAGCAAACAGAGAAACCATGTGCAACATTATTTACACAGACATGGCACTTTCATCTTGATATACAGAAATTTGGAGAGTGAAGTAAAATGTGTCTAGTTCAGACTAGATTTCCTACATTCTTAGTAATAACTAATACTAGTATTACTTTCCATAGGTACGAGTAGAGAAACTCTAGGAAACTTATACAACATACAGAAGATGTATGTTGTAGAATTAACTTGATCAGAGCAATAACACGTAGTATGGTGATAGTTTTCTTGTTAGAAATTTATTAGTTATCGCATTATATAAGTAACAAAAATAGTTAAGGTGAATGTTTATTTGAAAACAAGGCCGGAAGTACTTGGGAAAGCAACAATATGTACTTACAGGATTCAGCATTAAACAGCATGGTAAATGGAGCTTATAAATGTTATCAGAACCTTTTCTATGAAATATGAAATAATTGGTTACAGAAATTAGATTTGAATCGCACCTTTATCATCTGGAGTTGGTTTGTAACTATCTGGCACAGATAAGAAAACAATTTAGCCAGGTTAGCAAATACTGGTTTAATCTTGCTGAATCCTGAAGAATATGACTGCTTAACCAAAAAAAAAAAAAAACCTGGGTTTCTTCATTTGTGCCAGAAGCGAGTGCTTCCAGAACTCTAATTCTTGACTGATACTTCTCCTCACGTGCTTTAATGAGATTCTTTTGCTGCAAAAAGAACCGACATGAGAATGGTACAACATATCTTGTTGAGTGTGAAGTTCGAGAAGCAATGTATCTTACATTTCTTAGATGCTCTGCCTGGGTTGAAATGCGACGTTCAATCTCCTGTACAACTTTTCTCAACAAACATGCTACACGCTAGAAGGGGGAAAAAAGATAAGTTTGACTGCATAAAATTTCAGAAGTAATTGAATAGTTCTAAAACATAGGTAACTCTAAGTGTATCCAAAATTGAGAATCAGGAAATAGACAGTGGCACAATTTACAAGTCTTTAGCATTAACTAGCTGTGTCCTCTACCATACATGAGGAATTTCTTCATTCTTCCTCTCAATGCTTTCATCAAGAATGCCATTAACAACACTAAAGTGATTGGGTAGGCGCATTCTGCAAGAAATGGACGACTTTAATAGTACATAAACAAAGGACTGTTAAGTTTCAGCTGAAATTCTGGATGTCTCATAACAAAAGCATAAAGAAACTAATTGATCTTACATCTAAACTGTTCGATTTCATCATCTCCGAAATTTTAGCTGCAGGAAGATCAGAATAGCGCCCTTGTTTTAACTGGAAAACCTCATGGAACTTGTTTCCTACATGATGTAACAAAGCAGAAGACGCCTCTATAAAATAACACAAAGCATTTAACAAAAATCCCTCTGAATGGATTGATACAAACAGAACAATATGTTTCAAGAATGGTGTAAGCAACATGGAAATGAGAAAGCAAGTGAAGGATGCTCTCATGTTGTGATAGAATCTGACAGAAGAACGAGAAAGCATAAGATATTATTTTCAGCAATAAATGATCCCATGTTTTCCAGATGCAAATAAGTTGCAGGGAATAAAATCGGAAATTGTATGTGGAAGAATAGAAAAACATTGTCATACTTATGAAATAATGCTAGCAAGCCATCATGTAAAACTGATGCAGATTTCTATATCTTATTTGAACTTTGAAAATTACAAGTTAAATGGGATAAAAAAATGATAGTTCTAAACATCTAGAGATCATCCTTATAATATACCACTAGAATAAATGCACGCACCTTGCATGACCATTTAAATTTTAATTTTTTTTTCCCATTCTAATGGAGCATATGTGTGATATTGATGACGAAAAAATCAAAACTTTTATATTTTTATTGTGATAATTATGACATTTTGCAAGTATATAGTTTTCATTTGATTATGAGGGAACATAGATCTATCAAGATACATATCAGAATCAATTAAGTGTAATTAGCAAACTTGCTTTGATTACTTTGCAGATGATACCTTTCTTCATTGCTGAAAGATAGATTTAAAATTAGTTAAAATCGTGATGAGAAAACTTACCTTAAGTACCATGAAATCTTTCAACTCCCACTGTATTTTATTTCTTCTATTTTATTTAGTTATGTTTCTATATATATTTTCATCATATCTATCCGCCTGATGTTTGTTCGTAAAGTGGACTACATTTCTTTCATGATATCTGCTCGGAAAGAGAGTTCTTGAAGGGTCATTTCTTTTCATCAGAATTAAAATACAATTGTATCCCTTATATTTTTGGAAGACTAATATATAGCTATACTAGAGAAGGAGAATATTGTCCAAAAAAGTTGAGGTTGTCTTCAAAACTTGTTCTGGTTATATAGTAGTATAGATAGCCTCCAAAACAAGATGTATTACTTAGACAAGATAAAAGGTAAAATTACCAACCATCAGCATGCTTGTCTAAACGTGTTCATGAAAATATCCCTGATTCCTGCTAAAGTCTCCCAATGAATACCTTCAATGCACTTTGTTGCTGACATACACAATATCATAGATTTCTTGTTCCTTGGTTTTCTAGCCTTCTCGTGCATTCTTCATTTCTTAAAATTTTCCCAGCGTATCCATGTTTTCTTTCCACAAAATAAAGTATAATACATAAAAATGTTTGGTGAATATGTAATTTTATAGATACTCTTTATTGATAATCAAAGTTTTAAAAGATCTTGAAGGCTTACTTTCACCTAGCCATATAGGAATCTGCATAATTTAATACGACATTTTCATGGTAGCAGACTTCTAGAATATCCCAATGTCCATATCTTAATGGACATCTGTGTATGAATTCTAATACTTGACTTAATTTGTAAACAGGTTTAAGCATGCACCTATAGGAAGAAATTCTTCTTGAGGTACTGCAGTTATATGCATTTGCTTTAGAATCCTTATCAGGCATACCCTCACTCCAATGCTTGATTCCCAAGATTTACTTTCCATAATTTCAAGATACAATTATCCATTAGACATCCTAATCTAGCTTCAAGCTCTCTGTATGATCCTTGAGTGACAAAAATATCTACTCAATAGCTTCTCAAATATACAAGAACTAACATAGCAGTTATTGGGGGAAAAGGAGAATTTTGTTTCCTGAATATCAGTAATATTGTAGGAGACCAACTGTGATACTCGATACTGGAAAGTTTGATATTGAAAAGATACACTTCGCAGTAGAAAATGTACAAAATCATTTCAAATCTTACTTTCTACAATCTAGGCTTATACCTCCTATATAGAAGTGACAACATAAAATTGTAATGGCCATTTCGCCATGATTTATTAACATGATGCATTAATGGAAATTGGAAGGCGAAAGAAACGAATATCTGCCATGTCATAAACTGGAATTTGAAATTTCCATATATTAGTGCTTATTGTCTCCCCTTGATATTGACAAAGGGTGTTCGAGTGCCATGAGGCTCCAGCAAATGTGTCAAGGAGAGCCAAGATATACACAACCTTAACCCCTTCTTTATTGAGAGATGTTCCATGAATAAAGCCCACACCTTCAAAGATACAAGTGCCAAGCCTTACCATTGTGATGTGCTAAGAGTATCAGTCATATATTAGTCATGGGCTTTAGTCCCACATCGGGTAGAGAATAAGGAGGAGGCTGGTCCTCCTCCTATATATATGTAATCCTTCATGCAATAATAAGCATCTCATCATTCGGTATTTTACATGGTATCAGAGCCATCCCTTCCTCTTTCCACTTAAAAAAAAATCTAACCCTAATCCTAGCCGCAAACCCCCCCCCCCCCCCCCCCCCCCCCCCCCCCTACTCCCCTCCTGTCACACACACCCCTTCCTTGTTGTCATGCTCTCCTTTCACCCCCCCCCCCCCCTCTTCCCTACTGCTGCTGCTCTTCCTCCCTACCGCCACTACTCTCCTCCTATCACCCGTCCTTTCCTGGCTCGCCCCTCCCCCCCCCCCATCGTGTGCCAACTGGCCGACCCCTATCCTTCCCTGCCCCGTCACCCGCCAACCGCCATCAAATCCCAAACCCTAACCTCATCTCATGGAAACCCTAGCCGTCATCCTAACCCTAACCCTAACCATGCAAACCCAGACGCCATCTATCCCCAAATCCTAATTCTAGCCGTCTTTTCAAACAACAATCCAGATTTGAAAAAATAGATCTAAACTAGAAAAAAATTGTCAGCGTTGAGAATCTTTCGAGGCTAAACAATGATTTGTTTGCGTGAATCTCTGAATATCGACAATGACATCAGGAGTTACAGAAAGCAAATTGTTTTGCGTTAATCTTTGTTCCTAATCCGGTGTCCACATCATGATCCACATAAAGCAACATAGGTTTGTGAATCTCTGTCATGGCTTGTGTAATCCACATAAGAATGTCTGCCAACATTGTGCACGCCAGTTTTGGCAACGTTGATTGCACATTGACGAGATTGATGTGAATATCGGATCGAAAAATCATCGACAGTTAAATCAAAAACCTAAGACAACGAACAC
>JANAVB010041181.1:0-133645 GCA_029216955.1 Iris pallida
TGCTGCATGAGCCTCGCCACGTCATCCTGCCACGTGAAAATTTTGCAAAATGTTGTTGATCTGCTGTCAGTTTTAAGGCCACTTTTTGGGGCAGAATCCCAGGAGTTTCTGGCCTTCATTTTAGGAAGCTCGCCTCGATAACCGAAGAGTCGGTTTTTTTGTACTGTACGGGAATCGAAACGCCCTGCTTTTGTTTATAAATAGGGACGAGTTCAGTCGGAGTGATTTCTTTACTTTCTCTTTCGTCCCCAACTCTTACTGTCTCAACTTTCTTCCTTATCTCCCTTCTCCGACCGTCAAAAATGGCCCCCAAGTCTTCCAAGGTCGCCTCTGCTGCTGCAAAGGACAAGAAAGCGGCTTCCTCATTGGCCGCCATGCCCGAAGTGCACCCAGACGTCCATCCTGGTTTTAAGGGTAGGATTGGATGAAATATCGAATACTTTGAACCCTAAGAACCCATGGGTCTGCTGCATAATTTATGCGCAAGCCTTCATCCTTCGTCTTATTGAACCGCCCAAGTTCGATCATGATGGAGTCGCAAATGCTGTATGGGCCGCATGACTCTCTCATATCCGAGCCGCATAGGGCGTGCCCTGTGTTTGAGCTGCTGACAAGGATTTGAGCCGCAGAGCACTTCTAGGTATGAACCGCATGAAGCCTTTTGAATGGGGCCGCATATGTTCCTGACGAACTAGACCGCATAAAACTTTGCTAAGTCGTGCCGCATAAGTTCTTTTGCTAGATAGAACCATAAGCTCAACCGAACCGCATAAGCTATCAAATCAGTGTCACATGGAACTCCCAACTGAATTGGGCCGCATGAGGCTGTGTCGACCCGAGCCGTATAGGCTCTATTGAAGCCGTGCCGCATGAAACCCAGCTGAATTTGGGCCGCATAAGGCTCGTTGATCCGAGCCACATAAGCTCGTAGGAACTTCTTTTTGAAACTTTTGAGTGGTTTCATTTTAACCATCTTTTGATCCTGTTCTTTTGTCCTTTTACAGTGAACCTCCCAACCAATCCGGCAGGAGAGCTTTGGTAGGTTCAGCACAATTTGCCAAGGGTAAGTGGCTTGACGGCTTAATTCGACATGTGACGGATCAGCTTCCCACCAATGAGCCTTTGGAGAGGCTGGCTGCCATCAATAACCATCTTTCTACTTTCTTTGCACTATGATGAATTCGGGGAGACTGGACGGAGAGTATCTAAAACCAGCCTTTCTCTTCGGGGATGCTCTATCCATAAAGAACCCCGAGTGCTGGACATTTCTGAGAGCTGGAACTTTATTATGGACGGGGTGGAGATCCATATTCCCGAGATGGAACGGCATTTTCCCCTCTCGTGGTTCAATGTGGTACCGTTGAGCAGAAAAATGGTGGGCTCCTTAACTCCAACCCAATCGGGGATTCGTGGGCAACATCCACTATAATAGGAGTACGGGGTCAGCATGTGCGGGCAGGGACTCGTTAGTCGGAGTGTGATGGGACTGATTCCGGGTACCTTCATAAACGTATCTGGTCCTAACTTCACTTTTACTTTAGCTGATACCTTCCTGAATCAGCACACGCAAGGGGTCTTATCCTGTTGGTAGGTTGTCGCTGCCGAACTGGATAAACCCCATCCCTACGTGGGTCAACCTTACCTTATGGATCCTGAGGAAGTACGAGGAATTCCTTGGGAGATTGACCTTTATTATGCCATCCGGGGCACCTGTTACGGGTTATCCATTAACAAACCATTGTTCATGGCTCTTTTGGAGATGTAAACCGGCGTACTGGGACTTTCTTCACGCCCGGAGGGGAGTTGGGACTTGCCCTCCATGAAATGCATGCTGTTTCTAAGCTGCCGTGGGGGGGGCGAGGCCTTTGAAGTATACACCCGACAAACGAAGAATTCGAGGATCTGGATCGACGATTCTCGGGTTTATTGCCGTGTACCGGGAACTGCTGTGCCACCACAGTATTGTCACCAAGCGGCTATCAAGAAGAATAATAGTTCAGAAGGGAACGCTCCCCATACTACGTCTTGGGTCTCGTATCTCTTCCAATTCAGTCCCTCTGGCCGGGTTTTTCTGAGGACCTCAGACCCAGGAGGAGATAAGCTGCTTGATGTCAACTGCCAAGAGGTCGAGGTCCACCAAGGACAGATTTGGGAGTCGTACTGACTCCTTTAGCTATTTCCACCACGGTACCCGGTCGATGTCTGAGAAAGCACTCTTGGCCGGATTCTTGATGGTGTGGCTACGGAACTGCATAGTTTCGGGAGGGGGCGGTTCTATCGAAAGGATCAGCCACCACTTCATCCTTCGACCGTGAAGCTGGTCTTCAGGGTTAGGCTGGCCCTACTTCCAGCCATGGTGTGCAGCATATACCATGGCCTCCGCGCCTTTTCGTCTAAAGTTATTGCTCGCGAGACGACATTGGACTTTGAGCGGATAGAGCTACCCTACCATTATCTAATGGGGTGGCTATTGATGTATTACCGGTCGTTGATGAGGCCCGGAACAGAAGATGATATCACTGCTGATGACCTTCCTTTTTCGATACCGTCGTCAGCCTTGGGAATACGACACCATGCCAGCATGTCGGAGGGCGTTGGCGAGGGTAGACGGGCCCGACTTCGTGTCTCTTCCTCAATTTACCGCTAGAGAAGTGAGGGGCGTTCATGTTGACGGCGTTGAACCTCCTCCTCTTATCTGAGAAACTGCTTCTTTGGCTGCCAATATTCGCCAAGCGCACCTGGTGTATCATTATCGAAATAACGTATACTTGGAGCCTTATTTGCAGAAGTTTTCTCGCCAATTTGGGTATAGTCAGCTGTTCCTTGATCGTCCCAGTGCTTGCCTGGGCTTTAAAGGCGCGTCTCGATGGTGTCAGGGCTTGGCATTATTACAATGCGGTCCATACCCGAGCCAGCTTTTCGGTCCCTGATGCTAAGACGTCAGGTGAGATTTTGTACATGGCGGTCCTCTATCATGTTGCGACGAGCAAGCTCCCTGTAACTTTGACATGAGTACCAGCTTCATTTCTGGCACTGGCTTGGCCGAGAAGCCCGAGGGATCTAAGAAGAGAAAGAATGGCGAATAGGGTTCCTGTGCCGGACTCGGAGTCCACTGCGCGGACGAAGAGGGTGATGAGCAGGACGCCGATGACTCGTCGCACTCTTCGAATGAGGAGGTGGGGGACCAGCCACCTACTGTGCCGAACGAAGAGGTGGAGGATCAACCACCTGCTGTGCCTGGTGCTTCGTCCAAACGGGCAGACGTATGTCCACCGACGATGGTAGGACCTTTTCCACGAAGCGGGCTGCGGTAAGACGTCGCAGGCTGTTTATTGATGACGTTGACGTTATTTCTGAGGTGATTGGAATTTCAACTACCTTCTCCTTCTTTTCTAAGTTATGGCCTAATCATTTTTCCTTTTGCTTTTTTGTAGGCGTCAGAGGAGTCTGCTTCTCAGGACTCGACTGCCGAGGTCGATCCGGCCCTGTCTACTTTGGTCAATGATATGTGCACCGCTATCATTTCTGCAGGGGTTCTTCCTGAGGTGGTCGGGAGTCTCACCTTGCTGAGACCTCAATCCATGGGACGGGGGCTCTATTGCACCTGTCCCTGAGACAGCTGAATTTCAACAGGATGTCACTGACCTGGATGGCTCCCTTTCAGGGGTGGCTGGGGCAGGAAAACCAGTTGAATTTGACTTAGAAGCCGCGGTGGAGACTATGCAAGCTGCGAACGAGCTGCAGCCCCCATGCTCTTCCCCTGTTAAGATAAGCCCAATCTTAACTTATGAGGTGGCCTATTTGCTCTATCATCCTGTCTTTCGGGTCACGTAGATTAATGGTTGCCTTGGACGTACAGGTCCCACCCCTTTATTGTTGGTGACGATATTGCCGAGGCGGACTCTGCCGGAGGGGATCTGATGGAAGCACGTGTGCCTCCTTTTTTCCAACCTGTATTGAGGGGCCTCCAGCTGGGTCGAGCTCGGGATCCCAAGTGGCGATGCTTCCTGCGTCCTCTTCTATGAATATGGTCTCGGGGGTTAACCTCTCCGCCCTACCGAGTATCCAAGCTCTTCGGGCGGTGAAAGAAGAGCTAGCCGCCATTCATGCATCTTTTCGTATAGAATTCGTTTCCCTGGTGGCGGGGATGGCAAGTTCTGATACTACTCCTTTGGCACTGCCTGCCACACTCCCTATGATGCCGTCCTCTACAAAGTTTTGGATGAAGTATCCCAGGATGGTTGACAGCTTTACCGCCACCTGAAGAGAGGGATTGAGGCAGCTGTGGAGAGGGGTACACCCTTTGCTATGG
Source organism: Iris pallida (assembly GCA_029216955.1). NCBI lineage: Eukaryota > Viridiplantae > Streptophyta > Magnoliopsida > Asparagales > Iridaceae > Iris > Iris pallida. The sequence goes on from JANAVB010041181.1 coordinate 4,313, forward strand.
CCCGTCAATGCACCGGTGGCCAAATTAATATCCTAGAACACTTTCCGGTGGGGCGGGACTAGATGCACTTCTGGAGCCTAAGCTGCTAGAGGTGATCGTCTTGTGGCCCAGTTGCGCGTACTGCGGCAAGCTGACCTATCAGTTGCAATAGATCAAGAGCGTACTTTCCTCGCAACTGGGTAGAGAAGGTGAGGCTTGCTCGAGAATCGATCAAGCCGACTATATTGAAGGACCGCCGTGATCTGACTCAGTTGTACGATCAATGGAGCCGTCGGACTGAAGATTGCGCGGCTTGGGAAACGACTGCCTCCCGCGAGGTAACTGACACCCGGGAGCAGATTCTCGAGCTTCAGAAAAACTGGCCTTCTGGAGTCCGAGCTCGAAGCCGCCCGTACTTAGAAGGGGGTCGCTATCCAAGAGGCTGACAGATTTAGTAGAGCTTCTGCCAATCTAGAACTTACCCTGAAGAAGATGGAGAATGACTGGCAAGCATATATGTACTTGAATGATGCGGAGCAGTCCCAGGAGGCTGAGCGCCGAGCTAGACAGAGGCTTGAGGGGTACTGCCTTGGTGAGAAACCGCCTCTTGGAGTTGTGTAATACCGAACTATAGTCAGACTTTCTTTTTTTTGTTTATTTTCCTTTTCTTTTATTTTGAGAGGGACATGGTCCCCACCATATGTAATGCTTTTTCGTCTTTCAAATAAGAGTACTTTCCATTCTACCCTTCATTTGTATTGCTTGTTTGTGCCTGTGGTATTATGGGAGAGTTTGCCCCGCATGAGGGACTTGTTTGTGGACCTGTTACCCTTGGCATACCTTGGTTTTTATGTACGGGTTACAAGTTTGATTGGGGATACCTAGAACGGTTCCACGGTAATGTTGTATAGACGTTCCGAGTATCGGAAGAAGGAATGCCATGGAGCAGCTGGCTCCCGGGGCATGATGAGGAATGATGGGCCTTTGCTGAAATTCAGCGCAAGATATTTGTGGGCCTATTATCCTTGGCGTACCCTGGGTTAGGATACGGATAATAGGATGAAATAGAACCAACATACTTACTCAGAAGTAATGAGGACATGGTAAGCATGAGGGTTTTCTAACCGCAGAATCTTCCTACTCAGAGGTGATGAGGACATGGCAGGAGTGGACTCTACGAAGGATATTTGTGGACCCATTATCCTTGGCGTACTCTGGTTATGGGTACAGATAATGAGTCGAAAGGGAATCAACATACTTGCTCAGAGGTAATGAGGACATGGCAAGCATGAGGGTTTCTTCGACGGAGCCTTCCCACTCAGAGGTAATGAGGACATGGCAGGAGTGGGCTCAACGAAGGGGGGTATAAAGAACGACTCAGAGGTAATGAGGACATGGAAGTTCTATATAGAGGGGTGATTTGTTTTTGGCGGAATTGAGATGACTCAGAGGTAACATCGACATGGTCGTTTTGGAAATTTGTGGATCTGTTACCCTTTTTGTGCACTGGGAGTGCGGGTAGTGGATCATGAGGAAGGAGCTCCTTCAGGAAGAAAGTTCAGAGGTATGGTCATACATGACTTTCCCGAAAGAGTGACCGGGATGTAAGTTCAGGGGTACCAGCGGGTACATAACTCGACAATCGGGAATTTTGGAATCAATGTAAGTTCAAAGGTACCAGCGGGTACATGACTCGATAATCAGGAATATTGTGAGAGTGAGTTCAGCGGTACCAGCGGGTACATGACTCGATGATCTGGAATATTGTGAAAGTGAGTTCAGCAGTACCAGCGGGTACATGACTCGATGATCGAATATTGTGAAAGTGAGTTCAGCGGCACCAGCGGGTACATGACTCGATGATCGGGAATATTATGAAAGTGAGTTCAGCAGTACCAGCGGGTACATGACTCGATGACCGGAATAAGTTTTTTAGACATAGTATTCTTATGAACTTGTCGTTGACGGGCAACATGAGCAAGTCTCTATTTTGTTTTGCAAGGCGGTAAGCACCGTTGGAGAATATGGCCTCAATGATAAACGGCCCTTCCCATTTTGGCTGAAATTTGCTGACAGTTTTGTGAGTCATGACCATCGGCCTCCGGACTGCCAGAACAAGATCGCCCACTTGGAATGTTCTGATTTTAACATTCTTGTTGAAGGCTCCAGAAACAGGCTTGGTAAAGCTCGATTTGCTGCTGAGCCAAGAGGCGCTTTTCATCTAAGGCCTCCAACTCTTGTAGCCGACGACGGTAGTTATCGTCCGTCGTCAATTGTATGTAGGCGATGCGGAGTGAGGGTATTTGAGTCTCCAAGGAGGACTGCCTCACTCCCATACACCAGGGAAAATGGCGTGTTCCCAGTGGCCGTTCATACTGTAGTACGGTACGCCCATAAACATTCACCAAGCTTCTCGTTCCAGTCGCGTTTGTTGGAAGATACAAACTTCTTGAGAAGTTTGATGATTGTTTTGTTGAATGCCTCTGCCAACCCATTTGCTGCCGGATTGTATGGTATCGAAGCAATATTCTGGATGTGATGTTTGTCACAGAACCGATAGAAGGCCTTGCAAACTGTGGACCATTATCGTGATTATCCTTCTGGGCAGTCCAAAGCGATAGATGACATGATACTTGAGGAAGCTGATCACGTTTGAAGTCTTTACTTCTGTGAGCGGAACGGCTTCCGCCTATTTGGAGAAGTAATCTGTGATCGCAAGTATGAAGCGATGTCCACGGGAGAAAGGTGGAGTGATTGGACCGATGATGTCCATTCTCCATGCTTCAAATGGCCAAGATGCCACTGTCGGATGTAGAAACTCGGATGGTTGGTGGATGAAGTGCGTGAACTTGGTAGGCTTTGCATTTTCTTGCATAGTCTATCGCATCTGCTACTATCGTGGGCCAGTAATAGCCCATTCGGCGAAGACGGTCTTGTAATTTAGGGCCAGGCTGATGGGCCCCGCAGACACCGTTACGAGCTTCACGTACGGCTTCTTTGGCTTCTGCGTTTGACAGACATCGAAGCAATAATCTGCAAGATCGCCGATACATTTTCGTCTCTGTATCGTAAAAGAATCTAAGAGAACGCCTTCTGATGGAAGTTGCTTCCTTTGGGTTCTTGGGCAAGATGTCGTAGACTACGAAGTCTATGAATGGTTGTCTCCAATCTGGCACTTCGTCGATCATTTGGGCAGAATAACTCGCCACGACTTGAACGTTGTTCTTGGGACAGACCAGTTCGTGGCCTATCACATCAACCGAATGTTGAGTATAGTTTGGAACTGCTAGGGAAGCGGCAAGGCCTGCTAGGGCATCGACTTCGATGTTTTGGAGTCTGGGAATATGTTCGATGAAGAATCCCTCAAATGATAAATAATATTGATCGCTATTTGGTGATATGGGATCATGTCTTCGTGGCGGACTTCGTATGAGCCCGGATCTGATTGACGATTAACTGCGAATCGCCGTATGCTTCAAGATATTCTACCCCCAGCTCTCTTGCAAGTTGGAGGCCGATGACCAAAGTTCTACTCGGCCACATTGTTAGAGCAAGGTTCCGTGAGGGAGTAAGCACGATTGATCACTAATCCGGAAGGAGAAATCAACACCACCCCGACTCCAACGACTATGTTGCCCTTGGGTCCAGTTCTCGAAGCACCATCGAAGAACATTCGCCATATATCATCGTGGGAGGTCACATGTGAGTCGTCGACCTCATCTGGGATTCTTTCATATATTCTGGACGACTCTGAGCCTGGGTAGGCTGCTAAAAAGTCTGCCAGAGCTTGACCTTTAACAGCCTTTTGCAGGACGAAGACCATATGATAAGAGACAGCAATATTGCCCATGTGGCGAGGCGAAAGCTGAGTGCCCCTGGTTTAGTCATGAGGACCCTGAGAAGGTTGACTCGTAAGATCACATGTATGGTTTGTCCTGTGACATAGTGTCATTTTTTGAATGGTGAACACCAGGACGAGGCATTTCTTCTCCATAGCGGTGTATCGGTGCTCTAGCCCAATCATCATTCGGCTGAAGTAATATATAGCTTGTTCATGGCCTGCGTCGTTGTTTTGTGCCAGTAGAGCACCGAGGGAATGTTCTATTGCTCATACGTAGATCAGGAATGGTTTTCCAGCAACCGGGGCCACCTGAACTGGAGGGTTCGACAAATATTCTTTGATGCTGTCGAAAGCACTTGATATTCTTCATCCCATACGAACGAGACGCCTTTCTTCATTAAGTGGGTGATTGGCCGACATCGACCGGAGAGGTTAGAGATGAACCTCCTGATGTAAGCCAGCCTCCCTTGAAGGCCTCTGAGTTTACAGAGATTTCTCGGGGGACCCATCTCCATAATTGCCTTCGTCTTCTCTGGGTCTACATGAATTCCCTGTGCAGTAATAATAAAACCCAGGAATTTTCCGCTGGATACACCCAAGAAGGATTTTGTGGGATTCATCTTCAGGTTGTATGCTCGCATCAGGTCGAACACTGTCCTCAGATCATGCAGGTGGTCTTCCTTATAGCGACTCTTGACGGCGATGTCATCAACATAGCACTCCACAGTCTTGCGCAAGTGGTCTCTAAAGATGATACTCATGGCTCTTTGATATGTGGCGCCAGCATTCTTTAAACCAAAAGGTATGACTGTGTAGCAGTATGTGCCAATCGGTGTTCGAAATGAGGTGTGCTTTTCGTCGTCAGGAGACATCTTGATTTGGTTGTACCCGAGAAACCATCCATGAATGACATGCGTTCGAAGCCGCATGTGTTATCAATCATGATGTCTGTGATAGGGAGAGGAATTCATCTTTGGGACATGCCTCGTTCAGATTGCAGAAGTCGATGCAGATTCGAATCTTTCCATTCTTTTTAGGACCGGTACTATATTGGCGACCCAATCTGGATGTTGTTCTTCACGAATAAAGCCGCTGCTATCAGGTTGTTGACTTCGGCTTCAATCACATCCATGATGCCCGGGCGGAAGCGTCGTTGCTGTTGTTTGACCGGCTTCGCATCTGGCCGAATGTTGAGCTTGTGAAGGGCAACTTCGGGGTTTAGTCCTGGCATGTCTTCATAGCTCCAGGCGAAGACATCAATATATTCTTTGACAAGTTTCAGTAGCGACTCTCTCTCTTGCTGTTAGGCTTTTACTGACGAAGATTGGTTTTGGAGAAGATTCTGCCGAGGTCGACCTGTATAACCGCGTCTTCGGTGGGAGGTTCTCTCTGTTCGAACCGCTTTTTCCATTGTGCATCCAGCTGTTGGGCCCACGGCTCTAACTCGAGGATTTCAGGAATGTCTTCATCTTCTTCGTAGGCGTCGGCGAACGCCATATTGACTGACATGACTTGTCTGAATACATCTCCGATGCTGATATCCGAATCAGAAGTTGGTGACCCGGTTGAATGTGAATGCCAGTCACATTCTTCATCTGAACTTTCAGGGGTCTTGTAGGCGTAACATACCCTAATCCACAGGGTCTTGCTGTAGTAGTCCAATGGTTTGCCAGCCGGGACTGGTAGCTTTAGAGGTAATGTCGCCCGGTGCCGTAGTTCAATCCTGGCATAATCTCCAGATCATACCCCTATTTTTGTATGAGATATTTGGACTGGGGGCTATAAAGATACAGAGGCAGTCTTCCGGCATCTGATTCGAGATCGACCTTCTCTAGGGTGAAGGGTTGTGGGTCGTCTTTCGGCCGAAGATGATTGGATGGTCCCCTCCCTCGATTATGCGGTAAGCGTCTTCCACTGGAGTAACTGGTTTGCGGTGTAGACATTTGTCACTTGTGTGTGTAGGTGACTGCCTATACCGTGTTCCATAGCATACATTGTACAAAGTTTATTAAGCTCGAGGTAGTTCAAAGATAGTCCTTTATTGATGAAGTAAGGTATCTTTTCTAGTGTGATTACTTCATCTGGAGGGAACATTAGTGTGGGCAGCCACATACTTGGCCAGCTCCAGTTCTTCTTCGGTCACCCCTATATAAATGAGGACTGGAAGAATGACCTGGACAGCTTGATCATCAGGGGTTTTTGGTGGAGCCAAGCATGGAGTTGTTGGCAAACTAGCGACCCCCAGTTTGGTACTGATGCTGGACGGGGAGTTGTTTGCTCGCTAGAAGCCCCGGACCTTGCATCGGGGTGACGCTTATTCTTGGGAAGACGTATCGTCATTGGCTGGTCGGAGGGATTGAGCTTATCCATTTGTGGTTGGCCGACTCTCGGCAGTCTGATTGTCATGGCTCCGTTGTGGGTCTTGGCACTTGGCCAGACCTTGGCAGCCGGATTATCATTTGCTCTTCTTGTGCTGAGAGGCTGATTGCGTCCTTACGCAGAGTAGCTGTAAGGGGTGCGGACTTGCCAGGTTTGCGAGCTTGGAGGTGGATCGTCAGAGGTTCTTCTGATCCTGTGGCTGTCTCGGTACGAGCTTGCACATCTCCTTCACCAAGGTGCCTCTTCGACTTTTCGTACAGGCAAGAGTCTGAGTAGTAGGATTCGACCCCTTTGAAGGGATCGATGTCGGCAAATTCTGTCCTCACGAAGCCGTTTGTTGACATATTTGAAGCATTGGTGCAGTGGAAGGCACGATCATATAATCGTGTATCCAAGGGCGCCCCAAGAGAATATTGTAAGAAGTGTCTGCATCTATGACGTAACAGGTGACTTTCACTGGAGATCGCCAATTTGGCACTTCAGACAAATCTTCCCAATTGGGTAGCTCCTGCTCGAATTGAAACCGCTGATGGCGGTGCTAGTTGGCGGCAGGCGATGCATAGGATGAGGAGGTGATGTAACAGACCCTTCGGGATGATGCTTATGGAAGAACCAGATCAATGTGCATCCGATCCACCTTACGTTGCCGATGTATCCAGTGTAATATAACGGACGATCGTGCAGTTGGTTTTGATGAGCATATCCTGCAGAGTGAAGACAATATTGGGCATTGCTCCGTGCAAGCGCTGTCTTAGAGATCTGCAGGCGGGCTTTCTCCCGTGAGGTTGACCTGAGCCAGATATGCGTCAGCATTTTGGAGTGCATCGCTCAAAGCCGCACAAACATCTTTTGAGAGCCTTAGGAGCTCGTATAATGATAATTTGGCCGGTGTGTTGGCCAACTGTGCCAAAATGTCGAAGTTGTAGGGCCTCTCCAACCCCTGAGGTATCTCTTTTCGGAGGGATTTGTCAAAGCGAGTCTCCTTCGGCCTAGGCTTGTCGGTCGTCGGAGGCTGAGAAGGTCCTGGAGCGTCAGCAGTAGCTGGCTGATGATCTTCAGTCGGGTTGTCAGGCACAGGTTGGATTGTGCCCCAGATCAGGTGACGACGGCTGTGACTTCTTCGATATCTGCGAGATTGTGCGGCAAGATCTGACTTTTCCACTCTTCTTCTTGTGAATGGAAGATGTGTGGACTGAGTCACTTCAGATACCAAGTCTGGATGAACCTACATGACCTTCCCTCGTGATGTGGTGAGGGGCACTAGACCAGCAACCTGATCCCGAGGAGGTAGAAGATTAGCAATCTCCATTATCGCCAGAGGGATGGGTACCACCCCGTCTGAGTCTCTGTTGGAGGAAAGCTGTCGAATTGTACGGACACCATGTTGGCCGCCACGGTTATCTCCTCGAAATCGATGGCCAGAGCGTTCGAATCGATGAGATGTTGGATGTATCGCTTTAGCTGGTAGCAGTCGTGGGTAGCATGGTGGACGTAGCTGTGGTAATGACAGTACTTCGGGTTCTCCATTTATGCCGATCGAGGTTCCGTCTTGGTGGAGGGAGCTGAATTCTGTCTCCTTGTATGAGCATGTCCAAGATGGGCTTGACGTGGCCGTCCTCTAAGGAGTAGGTTATTTGCGGCCATTGTTGGTCTGCCGGTTTTGTCTCAGGTTTCTGGGATGTGTCAGCCACCATAACCTGCTTACCCCTGTTGTCCCGATTGTTGGAGGTGCTACCCCCATTGTCGTTGTTGGTATTAGGACGCCCTTGTTCTCTCCGTCCGAGATGTGCAGTCCAGTTGGCAAGCTTCTTCAACCGTTCTTCGGCACTAGTGGCACTGATGAACGTCTTCCAGTCCTTAAATTGACTTCTCCCATCCAGAGACTGATTGTTGGGAGCAATCTCTTTTGGCAAATTTCAATCAAGGAGGGATCCGGGTTACCATACGGCAATTTATTGCGGTTTGGCGAAACCGCTCGATATAGTTCTTGTCAGCTCTTTCTCTCCATGGACGACGTCCATGAGGGAGGACATTGTGATGTCCTGCCCTACTTCGTAGAATCTTTCCAAGAACATGCGCTTGAAGCTGGCGAAGGAGTGGATGCAGTTGTCTGGCAGGTTGCGATACCAGTCGAAGGCGACTCCTTCCAATGCCCCAATGAATAATCGTGTGAGGATGGCATCATCATGGGCAGATGGTCAGTGGTGACCTTGAAGTAAGTGACGTACCGACTTGCGGAGGTCTTGCCATCATAAGGGTTGATGTTGAACGGCTTATATCTTGGCGGGAAGGGGACATCCCTCCATGCAGCAGGGTACGGTTGTCGTATTCTGAGGTCTTGAGAGTTTTTTCGAGCTGAAACATGGCTCGGAGCTCCTGGACCTCTCTTCTCGCTTCTCGGGCCTCATCCACGTGGCGGGTCGTATTTTAGGAGCATTGTTGCCCGATTCGGTGCCGCTGAGTTCGAGTTCGCATTGACCAGGACCCGCACTTGTTTGGCCAGGCCCCCTTGCAGAGTTGGAAGGGCCATTTTGATCTCGTCTACAGACTTGACCAAGGCATGCAGTATGGCCTCCAGAGTGTCGATGCGTTGGCGATCACTAGAACCACCTTGGTTGCTGTCCATCATGAATACCGTCCTTACATGAGGAGAGATGGATGGGACGGTGGAGGCGTGTCCTCCGAGTCATACCCATGTACCGAGAAGTCATCAGGATATGGGAATGTTCTCCTCTGGCTCGGACTAGAAAGAATTGTACCCCCAACTTCGGAGCTTGCTTCATCTTGAGAGTCGTGAACGTCCTCGGGGACGTCGTATTTGCTGTATCTGAGAGAGTTGTTTCCTCGGGCTCGTCGCCTTGGAACATCGGATTGTCGTGGATGTTCTGAGGAGTGCTACCCCCCATTTCAGTAACCCCCAGTGGTGCGGATGACGAACTTCCGGCTATAGCAGATTTCGTCTTCGAACGGGTACCTTAGAATACTCCGGTAGTGGACAGCCGTTTCGACGACAGTTTCTTAGCCGTAGTGGTTGAAATTTTTGGGCTGGAAATGTTCATCTTCTTTCCTCTCCCATCAGCAGGAATTTTTTGAGTGGAGTTGCAAGAGGCGATGGAAGGCGTCCTCTGAGATGGGTGTTGCAGCCTTTGGAAAACAGATTGTCGGTTCTCTCGCTGTCGCGTTGTTGCAACAGCAGTTGACAATGATTTGGGTGCAGTGATGTCCGCGGGAGGACTCTTTGCATACCGGGGCCTCTTCTTTTCCTTGCTTTGTGGAGGATAACCTCACGCAAGTCAGATGGATCTGGAACGACCATGTTTGCTCCCTGGGTTTGGAAGACTTTTGGGAACCACTCTGTCGTTTGCCGTCGGAGGCTGGACTCGAGTGATTCTGTACAACTTCCATCAGAGGCCCGTATAACAGTATGTGGAGCGCTCAGATGGTCAGAGGTTGGGACAGCCAACTAAGCTCGCCGAGCTCATACTGCCCTTGACTTCTTTACTTGAGCCCGAAGGCGTATAGTAGGAATAGTCAGAGTGATGCTGTAGAGTGTGATATATTCTTGAGCACATGAGAGATCGGAACCATAGGAGAGGCGATCGAAGACAGAGCCTGAGCTGCGAGGAGCAAGCAGTATACGGCTGGAGTCAGCAGTCTTCATGCGGCTGGCAGTTGTAGCCGCATAGGCTTTCTTCATGCGGCTGAAAGTCTCGGCCGCATGTGTTTTCTTCATGCGGCTGGCAGATCTGGCCGCATAGACATTCTTATGCGGCTAGCAGTTTCAGCCGCATGAGCATCAAGCATGCAGCTGGCAGTCTTGACCGCATGAGTATTCGGCTTCTTCCTGGAGCACATAGAATCACTCTTTGTCCCTGCAAGTCCAGCATCGTAGTGCTTTCCTCTGCCGGACTTGGGGACAGCAGAGTCCTCTATGGCTTGAAGTGGGGCCGCATGAGAATCACCTTCTCCGTCTTGGATAGCAGAGAGTACTCCGTCCAAGGCTTGAGAGGAGCAAATGATTTTGGCCTCCACTCCCTGCGAGCCTTCTCTGTGCGGGTTTGCTTCTGGACTGGGCCAGCACTCCCGTCGGAGAGCATTTCTTCAAACGCTGTTGGTCGAAGCGGACGACCATCTTCTGTTGCGTGGAGCCAAGTTTGGCTGCATTCGATTGCGTCACCAACTCCTCAGCCATGGAGAAGTTTGTCCCAGCAGAGTCGCCATCGTGTTTGCCATAAATATAAAAGAATAGAACAATTATCGGAGGATCGGACTTTTACTTCACAATACAAACTCGCTTGTACAAAGAAAGCCTAGGTACACAATCTAAGTACAATTGTTTATTTTAGATTCTGGGGGGTGACGATAGAGGCTCGGAAAGCGACGGCCGCTCTCTACCTTGGACGATCAGGTGCAGCCTTGGCTCTGTAGAAGAACTGCTTGGCGTTGATAAAGAAATGCTCTCCTTTTGATCTCTGTATATTCTCTTCTGGCTCTCTAGATCTCTGTCTCTCTTTTCTTTCTTTTTTATCAGAGAATCTCCTCCTTTGCAAGGGAATGGTACCTTGCTATTTATAAGAGTGGGGGCATCACTAAGATTTGTAATGATTGTCCATTCTCAAAAGTCGACGGCTAAGGCTTAATGAATCTGGGCCGTTCATCTTGAATATAGTAGATTTGAGCAATTAATGTGATTGCATCAAATCGTTTGTAGGTAATTAATATGATTGACATAATCCTCCTAATTTGTTATGCCAATCTCGGATTTCGCCACGTGGCATTGATTTGCTTGATTGTGAATGATCTGATTTGATCCTAATATTTATTGGGATTTGTTGATGGATTTCGATCGATTTGATGCCACGTGTCTTAACCGTGAGCCATTGAGGAAATCTGAGCCGCATGAGGATTGCTTCTTATTGAGCCGCATAAGACTGGCCATGTGTCAAGGCTGCTTGGGGAGTGGCCCCTGAACATTTGAACCACATGGTGATAATCGGAGCCGCATGAGCGTAGACGGCCGCATAATGGATGGCTTCTCAGTGAGCCGCATGGAGATAGTCTTCGTGAGCCGCATGGGGTAACCTCTGCTTGAGCCGCATAAGACAGCTTCGGCCTGAGCCGCATGGGACAACTTCGGCCTGAGCCGCATGGGGTGGTTTCTGCTCGAGCCGCATGAGACTGTCCAGTGTCAAGGCCGCCTGACAGTTTCTGGATCTCGGGAGATCGTGTCAGAGTTTTCCTTCGTTTCTCTAGGAGTCCGCCATTATGAGGGAGTCATAATTGTATCTTTGTGTAGAACTATCACCTTGTCAGAGCTGCCAGCCGTCAAGGCATTTAATGCAGTATAGGACAACGGAAAGAGCCGTTTAGGCCACGTGGCTCTCTGAGCCGTATAGAACTTATCGAGCAGCATAGACACTTGAGCCGCATGGATCCCTGAGCCGCATGAGCTCTCTGAGCCGCATGGGGCTCCCTGGCCGCATGGATCTTTCTTTATTCTTTTCCATGCTTCTACAGGGAGTAGAAGTAGAAATGAGTAATATCCAAGTAGTGTAGTTCCCAGAATACTCCATAGTATAGTTCCCAGAATCTCCTATGCCATTTACATGTTTACATTGTACTCTGACTCACTAGCCACTGTTAGTTCTCTACTTATAGTAGATATTTCTATTACAGTCCTCTCTCTGTTTATATTCTGTACCTGCTATGATCTGTTGAGATGTATTGTGCTCGCTCTGTCCTGACTGGACCTTGATAAATTTACAGATAGCCTGGAGGTTGCCTGCTAGCCTAGAGGAGACACAGTAGTGGTTGTATAGTTATTATTCAGTTGTATTGAGTTACATTTATTCTATGGATTACTGTATTGAGCTTTGAGATTTTTTGGGTTTGTGTATCTTAAACACTTAGACTTCTATCTGTTGTATTTATTTTAGATTTCATGTTTTACCTATCTTATATCTTGCTCTACCTTAGTTGTGATTGAGACTGTATTGCTATGTCACCTCCATTCGAGAGTATATACTGTACAGGTACCTTTATATTTTAGATGTTTGACCTAGGACAGCGTTGTACCGCCGACACTACGGCGTAGGCTGGACGTACCCACGTCTCATGCCCTTACTTTAGGGTGCGGGTCGTAACAGGCTTCGTGTCAATACGTGTCCGTATCGGACACGTATCAGTGGATACGTGAATGTGTTTGATGAAATACCCCAAAGGGCATTTCGATCTGATTTCTGGAATTTGTTTGAATAGGAAAATAGTTTTTAAAGGAAAATAGTTTTTAGGCTTGTTTATTGATTTCTGGTGTTCTGAGTTGATATTGGTGTCGTGTGTGTCGCATTGGACACGGGAACACGCGGGTGCAACACACGCGCGCGCAGTGTTCTTTCCTGCTGTTCGGGGTCTCCTGTGCACAGCACACAACACTTGGACACGGGATTTTTGACAAACGTGTTGGGGTCATGACTGACACGAGATTCCCAGAGTGACACGACCTCGTCGTGTCGGACACGATATCGTGCGTGCATGGGGAATGCTCTGTGCATATCAGTGTTTTTTTGGGTTCTCTGTTTAATTCAGTTTTAATGTTTTAATACATGTTTCTAATTGCTATTTAGATCATAATCATGTCTAATTATATATGTTAGATTTAATTTACATGTTAATTTAGGTTTGTAATGGAATTGAATTCGAATGTTGGGTTAATGTCATTCGGCTGATATGGATACACAGGATGGACTGATACACTGGTTTTTTTAATTCCTAAACATTTAATCTCTGTTTATTAATGTTTTCACTGATTAAATATCCCCACATGATTGCTAGTTTATGTTAATACAATGTTTCATTCGAATTTGGCTTTATGGTTTGAGAATGAGGATTTGGACTGGTGTTGAGTTTTGGAAATACAGGAAACTGAAATACTAAATTCATTTCGAAACCTGAGATTCATCCCTTCCTATTTAAACTGAAATGAATGATTTTTCCTGTAACAGGAGACCTTTTCCATGTTTTCCCATACTTGTATTGTTGAGTACATGATTGAATTCAAATGGGGATTTGAGTGTTAGATAACTGTTTGCATTGATTTCATTTCATTTTACACTGTTTTTTATTCCCTTTTTTTTCTATTGCTTACATACATTGTTAGCTACCACTGTTTTCCTGTAAACATTTCTGTACACACACAAATGATTCCCTGTTCTCCTTGACACATGGACACATTGTTAACTATACTGTTTTTCCTGTTTTCCCTAATACTCCACTGATTCTAGGATATATGTTTAGCTACTGATTCTTCTATTCCTATTACCTAGGACTGTTTCCTAATTTTCCTGTACACTCACAAGTTATACCATGCCACACTGTTTTTCAGGTTCTAGCCTTCACTGTTCTTATATGTTCTCTGATTTCATGAACACTTCACTATTTTTCTAGTGTTTCCTGTTTTCAGATATCTTGACACACACACACATATAGAATGCATTACCTTTTTATTCCTATATACATGTGTATATACATATATACATGTATATTATATGTGGGATGTACATATATGTATCCTATATATGAGTGTGTACTATTATATATTAGATATATGTATGTGTGGTATACATATAGTAGCATATATGCTCATGTGTATTTCTATATTAGATTATATAATATATCAATATGTGTGTTATTTTAGATATATAATTTGACATGTGTATATGTGTTATGGTTAGTTTTAGGCATGGAATTGCCTAATAGCCTCTAGCATAGGGCTCTTAGCCTATGGGTGTATCTGTTTGTCAGTATAGAGTCTAGATTGGACTTGTATAGCCTTGTTAGACCTAGAATAGACAAGTTAGACTAGTATAGACTTGTTTGACTTAGGTTTGACCTATTGACCTAGTTTGAATTTTAGGGTTGACCAGAGTTGACCAAGAGTTGACTTTGGTCTAGATTGACCTAGATTCATGTAGAATGCATTGACTTGCATTTTATTATCATTTTAGACTCATAGTGACTTGTATTGTTCTATAGGAGACAGACACCACTCCTCGGACAGTACTTTCATCTTGGACATTCAGATAGCAGGCGAGTACATTCTCTGATCTCTTCATACCTGTCTAGGACTATATTCTTGCTCTAAATTATTTTACTTGATGCTGACACGTATCTTCACGGATTAGTACTATATGGATCCTTTCCTGAGATGTTATCCTTCTACGGGTGCATCGGGTATTTCATGTTCATGTACTTTATCATGTGCATCAGGTACTCCTTGTACTAGTACTAGTTCATGTATTTACATGTTCTCATGTGCCTTCATGTACTATCATGTGTCTCATGTACTACTCATTACATGAGTTCACGTATATTTAGCTGTATTCATGTGCTAATAACGTAACTTGAATAGATCCTTGTGTATTGATTGGGGCGGGGTGAGTAGAATTGGTTATGTGATCATTATCCCTGTAGGTATTCATGTGCCTCTTAGTTGTATTCATGTGCCCCTAAGCCGTTTACATAACCATATTGTACTCTAAATCACTTAGCCACTTACAGTCTTTACTTATCATGTATTTACTTTCAGTTGCAAAATATCTCCTGTTTTCCCGTACTTTCTTTCCAGCATTTCCTGTATTTTACTCTATTGCATGCTTTACTCCTAACCTGTTATGAACTGTTGAGAGATATGTCGTTCTCGTCCTGATTGGACTTGTTGAAAATTTTACAGAGGACAAGGAGGAGGCCTGCTTAGATACTTTTATGGGACACCTTAGAGGACACTTGCGATCCGGACTTCCAGTCGGATCCCTTAGCTGTAGAGACTGTTGCTCCATAGATATCTTATCATATTTCTTGTATTGGAGATTTGAGTTGTTTATTTGGATCTGTATTATTTTGGTTGTCAGTGGAGTTTATCATAGACACTTAGCTTTCTCTCTATTTGTATTTCCTGTGGATTTGGGTCTCGCATCTTTTATATTATTCTATCTTATCGTATTCTACCTTAGATGTGATTGAGATATATTATGTTATGTCACCCCCATTCGGGAAGTATAACTGTTATTACCTTAAACTGTTAGATGTTATGACCTAGGACAGCGTTCTACCGCCGACACTGCGGCGTAGGCTCGACGTACTCATGTCTCGTGCCCTTACTCTAGGGTGCGGGTTGTGACACATTTTTAGTGGTGGCCCATGCAGGTCTAGGTTGGAAATGTAGTGGTATTCGAACTAGAATATCACTGCAGCCTGCAGTAGAAATTAGTATATTTTTTAAGGTACTCAATCACACTAGGAAAAACTCCGTCAGATTCCGTATATCTATTTTGCTGCTTATTGTCTTCCTTAGAAATTTAAATTATCCTCCTTTGATATTTTGACTCATTCTCAGAAATTGTTTCTTGTTTGATTGTCTCCAGGATGGTTGAGACGAGATCGTATCGCCCTGGACTGGAAGATGCTGGAGAGGGGTCTAGCACCTCTCGACCTCAGCACAGCCAGCTCCCGGTGCCATGGGGCCAGTGCAGCCCTCTGGAGTCGGTATTTCTGCAGCTTTTGGAGGAGCACCTCCACCAGTCAGGAGGCCGAGCATTGTGATTCCTGAGATTCTTCACCGCAGCAGCCTCGCATGCGGGGATGGTAGATGCTGCACATCTTCTCCTTCGTGGAGAGGATTCCAGAGTCCCACCAGCAGCAGCAGACGAGACAGACTGCCGATTTCTTCAGGGGATCGACGAGGCACACCAGCTGGTTCGCACTACAGTCGAGATGGTTACTACTCAGGGGCCCAGCAGCAGCTCCGTCGGAGGGAGAAGGACATACAGGACTTTCAGAAGATGCATCCCAGAGAGTTCTTCGGCAAAGAGGGCATCCATTACAGACGACTGGATAGAGCATATCAAAGAGATTTTCCGACTGGCCGAGATACCAGATCGACTCCAGATCGAGGGCGGACAGTCAGATGCAGGACTTAGCCCGTGCGTGGTATCAGACAGATCCCAGGGTGGAGTTGAGGGCCAAACTTGGGCCCAGTTCAAGGAGCTGTTTAACGAGCAGTTCTTTTCTGATGTCGCCTTGGGAGGTATCGAGACACAGTTCGAGGGTCTGGTTCAGGGGAACCAGACTGTAGCTGAGTATGCTGGGAGTTTTATAGATTGGCCCATTTCATAGATGACTTGAATGAGAAGACGAAGGCGAGAAGTTTCGTCAAGGCTTGATTAGAGAGGTTCAGTCACTGACTAAGAGCGACCGGAAGCTACATTTGCTGAGATATTTTCTGGGGCTATAGCGGCGGAAGACGAGCTAGGGTTGAAGCAGAAGAGGGGTCGTGACTTCCAGGGTAGTAGCAGTAGTCAGGGGCAGCCAAAGGCCTACTTCCAGCATCAGCAGCCACAGAGGCCAGTTCAGCAGTATCAACAACAGTATCAGCAGCAGTATCAGCAGCAGGTCGGGCACCTTTTCAGCAGGTACAGCATCAGCAGCAGAGAGGCAACAGGCACCCCGTCGGCAGCAGGTAGTCGTTTGTGCCTTCTGCAAGAAGCCGGGAATATGATCCATGAGTGCAGGAAGAAGCTAGGCAAGTGCCTACTTTTGGTGCGGGGGATCACCAGTTGAGGGATTGCCCTGAGGCTTTTGGACGTGGAGCTCAGGGAGATGGAGCCAAGGCTCCAGCAGGCCAGCTGAAGGGGCCACAGCAGACCCAGCAGCAGAGGTTCCATCAGCACCAGCAGCAGGCACGAGGTGGACAGCAGGGGCGAGCTTTCGCTATGGCGGCTGAGGATGCAGAGGCCGTAGGGGAGTTGATAGTAGGTTCGGTTCTTCTAGACTCCATTCCAGCTTTTGTACTCTTTGATTCCGGGCTTCCCACAGCTTTGTGTCAGCATCGTATGCTATTAGACACAGTCTGGTTTCTGAACCATTGCCTAGGACCTGCAAGATCACGACGAGGGTGGGGTCATCCTCGTGATGATGTTTGCAGAGGGCGAGAGTCATATTGGGAGGCTGAGAGTTGGGAGTGAGTTTGCTCATCATGCCATTACTGAACAACGACATTGTATTAGGTATGGACTGGCTGAGTAGACACCACGCCCGCATTGATTGTCGAGAGGGTAGAGTTTTGTTTGGGGCGCCAGGAGAGCCAGATTTTGAGTACACTCGGCGGCAGGCAGAGCAGGATGGCGGAGTCTTCTGCGGAGCATCAGTTGAGGAGCAGGTGGCTTCACATCCCTTGATTGCAGAGTTTATGGACGTATTTCCAGAGGAGTTGCCAGGGCTTCCACCGAACAGGGATGTAGAGTTCTCGATAGACTTGGTTCCCGGCATGGAACCGATTTCTCAGCATGTCTATCGAGTGAACAACAGTGAATTGGTGGAGCTGAAGAAGTAGGTGGATGAGCTGCAGGACAAGGGCTTCATCCGATCGAGTTCTTACCTTGGGGTGCAGTACTCTTTGTACCCAAGAAGAATGGTCGGTATGGATGTGTATCGCTACAGGGCACTCAACAACCTGACGATCAAGAACAGATAGCCACTGCCACGGATCGATAATCTCTTTGATCAGTTGAGTGGAGCTCGGGTGTTCTCCAAGATTGATTTGAGGTCAGATTATCACCAGGTGAAGGTGAAGAGGGAGGATATTCCCAAGACCGCTTTCAGGATGCGGTACGAGCAGTTTGAGTTTTTGGTTATGACATTTGGGCTGACCAATGCACCAGCAGTTATGAACTTAATGAACAAGGTGTTCCACCAGTACTTGGACAAGTTTGTGGTGGTATTCATTGATGATATCCTGGTGTATTCGAAGACAGAGGAAGAGCATGAGGATCACTTGAGAGTGGTTTGGAGACACTCAGAAAGGAGAGATTGTACGGCAAGCTCTCGAAGTGCGAGTTCTTCCTAGACATGATTGACTTCTTGGGTCATGTGGTGACTGGAGATGGTATCTCAGTGAACCCGAAGAAGATCTCAGCATTGAGGCTTGGGCAGCACCGACTTCAGTGGCAGAGATCAGGTGTTTCCTGGGGCTGGCAGGATATTATAGGAGATTTGTACAGGATTTCTCCCGGGTTGCAGAGCCGTTGACTCGGTTGACCCGAAGGATACTGAGTATGTTTGGTCAGAGGAGTGTCAGCAGCTTTTGATGAGTTGAAGAAGCGGCTTACGACATCTCCGATTCTGAAATTGCCTTCAGGTTCAGGTGGATTCACTATTTATAGTGACTTCAGGGAAGGGGCTGGGTTGTGTCTTACAGTAGCATGAGAAGGTGATTGCCTATGCTTCCAGGCAATTACGTCTCCATGAGAAGAACTACCCTACCCATGACCTGGAGCTGGCAGCAATGATTTTTGCTCTGAAGTTGTGGAAGCACTATCTGTATGGCGAGAGGGTGGAGATTTTCACAGATCACAAGAGCTTGAAGTATGTGTTTACACAGAAAGAGCTCAACATGAGGCAGCGCAGATGGCTAGAGTTGATGAAGGACTTTGATATCTCACTTCAGTATCACCCGGGGAAGGCCAACGTGGTTGCCGATGCCTTGAGTTGGTATCCGACAGCCCTGTGTTTGACTATGGATCGGCACTTGCTTGCAGACTTGGAGAGCCTTGGGATTGAGGTGATTGTGCCCGGAGTGCAGATGCAGTTATGGGGCCTTCAGATACAGTTGGACTTGATGGAGAGGATCAAGGCGACGTAGTTCGAGGATGTGCCTTTGCGGTGTATCCGAGAGCAGGTTCGTGCAGGGTTGGTGGATGGCGAGTTTTCATTTACAGAGGATGGTGCATTGAGGCACAGTTCAGGTTATGTGTGCCTACGAGGAGCTCAGGAAGCAGATCATACAGGAGGCTCATAGATCGCAGTACTCTATACATCCTGGTGCCAACAAGATACAGGGATCTGCGAGAGCATGTCTGGTGGTACGGGATGAAGCGGGAGGTAGCTCGCTTCGTAGCTAGATGCTTGGTCTGTCGGCTGGTCAAGGCAGAGAGGCAGAGGCCCGGAGGATTATTGCAGCCGTTGCCCATTCCAGAGTGGAAGTGGAACATATCACCATAGATTTCGTATTGGGTTGCCGCGTACACCAGGAGAAAAAGATACGATTTGGGTCATCGTTGACAGGTGACCAAATCGGCCCACTTCTTGCCATTCAGGTGGGTATCTACAGAGAGGCTTACGGAGTTGTACATGCGACAATAGTCAAGATTCACGGAGTTCCCGTCAGCATTATCTCAGATCGGGATAGTCGCTTTACTTCCATTTCTAAGGAGTCTGCAGACTAGTTTGGGCACTCAGCTAAAGTTTAGTACTGTATACCACCCCCAGACGGATGGACAGTCAGAGAGGACTATTCAGACGCTTGAGGACATGCTGTGGACGTGCGTCCTGGATTTTGGAGGTTCCTGGGAGGATCATCTATATTTGGTGGAGTTTGCTTACAACAACAGTTATCAGGCCAGCATTGAGATGTCACCTTTTGAGGCTCTGTACGGGCGTAGGTGTGTACACCCTTATCTTAGGATGATGTTGGAGAGCGAGCTTTACTGGGACCAAGATAGTTGTTGACGCAGTCGAGAAGGTGAAGCTCATCAGGGACAAACTTCGTGTGGCGGAGGACAGACATCGGCACTGGACCGATAGCTACCGGAGGCCGTTGGAGTTTGAGGTACAGATTTAGAGATAGGATTAAAAGTAGGTTGTATTATTTTTGTTTTGTTTGATTGATCGTGTTTGATTTTTAGTAACTTGAGACCTTGCTTGTGATTAGGTTGGAGACATGGTTTTTCTGCGGATATCTCTGACTCATGGTACGATACGTTTTGGTGGAGGTGGGAAGCTTAGCCCGTGCTTCATCGGCCCTTTCGTTATCTGCGGAAGAGTCGGTGACGTGGCATACAGGCTAGACTTGCCACCTACACTAGTGGGAGTTCACAACGTATTCCACGTATCACAATTGAGACGGTACGTGGCTGACCCTAGCCATGTGCTCGATCATTCGAAAATTGAGGTTGGACCTACTCTCATTTATCAGAGCAGTCTGTGGAGATTCTGGATCACCGAGAGAAGGTACTGAGGAACCAGGTGATACCCTTGGTATGCGTCGCATGGAGGACATCATTCTCCAGGAGAGTCTACCTGGGAGCGGGAGGAGATGTGAGCGGTACCCCTATCTTTTTGGACCTTGAGGCATACTTTTCTATCCTTCTCAGCAGTTAGTTTCGCCTTTAATTTCGAGGACGAAATTATTTTAAGGGGGGTAGATTTGTCACTACCACATTTCTAGCTTGAGGGTATTTTGGTCTTTTTTAAAATTTTGGAATTATTTGGAATTATTTAGTATTAATTATAATTATTAGAATTTTCAGTGATTTTTAGTATAATTGATTTGGTGCTATTTTTGACTTAGACTCAGGGTGACTTAGGAGACTGTCCTAGAAGCTAACCTAGGTCATGACCACTTGGTTAGAGTGTGTAATCCTAGCTTGACCTAAGTTAGTGATATCAAACTCATTATAAATTATTTGGGAAAATTAGGATTTGAATAGGTTAGTTAATGGCTTGTGGTTTCACAAGTCATGATTTATGATTAGGCCCATAGAGGCCCAACCCAACACCATGTAACCCTAACCTAGCCCAACACAGCCCATGGCCGGCCAACCCTAATCCTCCCCACTCTATTTAATGCCTCCTCAAAGTTAGGGCTAGCCTCCTTTAGAAAGTTCTCAAGTTTAAGGAAGAGGTATGCTCCAACTTCAATAATTTCTAGAAAATCCTATTTAATTCCTTTTTCCCTAAACCAATTGCATTAGGTTCTAAATTTCTTCTACTTGCTGTTTGTGGTGAGAAATTTCAGAGGAGAAGCAATTTGAAGGAGTTTGGTGGCTTGAGGATCCATTCTCATTTGGGCTTTTTGAGCCTTTGCAAACCCATAGGTAATTTCTAATCCACACCATAAAATAGGGCTTTTATTGCATATTTAGGAATCTCTAGGCCTACCCTAACTGTAGGTATAGTTAACCCTAGGTTTCGTGTCCAATACGTGTCTGTATCGAACACGTATCAGTGGATACGTGAATGTGTTTGATGAAATGCCCCAAAGGGCATTTCGATCAGATTTCTGGAATTTTTTGAATAGGAAAATAGTTTTTAGGGTTTATTAATTTTTGGTGTTCTGAGTTGATATTGGTGTCGTGTCGTGTCGTATTGGACACGGGAACACGGGGTGCAACACACGCGCGCGCGTGTCTTTCCCTGCTGTTCGGGGTCTCCTGTGCACAGTACACACCACTGGACACGGGATTTTTGACACAGTTGGGGTCATGACTGACACGAGATTCCCAGAGTGACACGACCTCTCGTGTCGTGTCGGATACGATATCGTGCGTGCATGGAAAATGCGCTATGCGTATCAGTATTTTGTTTTGGGTTCTCTGTTTAATTCAGTTTTAATGTTTTAATACATGTTTTTAATTGCTATTTAGATCCTAATCATGTCTAATTATATATGTTAGATTTAATTTACATGTTAATTTAGGTTTGTAATGTGGAATTGAATTCGAATGTTGGGTTAATGTCATTCGGCTGATATGGATACACAGGATGGACTGATACACTGGTTTTTTCTAATTCCTAAACATTTAATTCCCTATTTTTTGATGTTTTCACTGATTAAATGTCCCCACTGATTGTTAGTTTATGTTAATACAATTTCATTCGAATTTGGCTTTATGGTTTAAGAATGAGGATTTAGACTTGGTGTTGAGTTTTGGAAATACAGGAAACTGAAATACTGAATTTATTTCGAAACCTGAGATTCATCCCTTCCTATTTAAACTGAAATGAATGATTTTTCCTGTAACAGGAGACCTTTTCCAGGTTTTCCCATACTTGTATTAGTTGAGTACATGATTGAATTCAAATGGGGATTTGAATGTTAGCTAACTGTTTGCATTGATTTATTTTATTTTACACTGATTTTCATTCCCTTTTTTTCCTATTGCTTACATACATTGTTAGCTGCCACTGTTTTCCTTTAAACATTTCTGTACATACACAAATGATTCCCTGTTCTCTTTGACACATGGACACATTGTTAACTACACTATTTTTCCTGTTTTCCTAACACTCCACTGATTCTAGGATATGTGTTTAGCTACAAATTTTTCTATTCCTATTACTTAGGACTGTTTCCTAATTTTCCTGTACACTCACAAGTTATACCATGCCACTGTTTTCCAGGTTCTAGCATTCATTGTTTCATATGTTCACTGATTTCATGAACACTTCACTGTTTTTCTAGTGTTCCCTGTTTTCAGATATCTTGACACACACACACACACACCACACACACACATGTAGAATGCATTGTCTTTTATCCTATACACATATGTATATTTTTTTTATACACATGTGTATATTTTTATATATATATACATGTATATATATATGTGGGATGTACATATATGTATCCTATATATATGAGTGTGTACTATTATATATTAGATATATATGTATGTGTGGTATACATATAGTAGCCTATATGCTCATGTGTATTTCTATATTAGATTATATAAATATATCAATAGTGTGTTATTTTAGATATATATAATTTGACATGTGTATATGTATGGTTGGTTTTAGGCATGGAATTGCCTAATAGCCTCTAGCATAGGGCTCTTCGCCTATGGGTGTATCTGTTTGTCAGTATAGAGTCTAGATTGGACTTGTATAGCTTTGTTAGACCTAGACTAGTATAGACTTGTTTGACTTAGGTTTTACCTAGTTGACCTAATTTGACTTTTAGGGTTGACCAGAGTTGACCAGGAGTTGACTTTGGTCTAGATTGACCTAGATTCATGTAGAATGCACTGACTTATATTTTATTATCATTTTAGACTCATAGTGACTTTTACTGTTCTATAGGAGACAGACACCACTCCTCGGACAGTACTTTCATCTTGGACATTCAGATAGCAGGCGAGTACATTCTCTGATCTCTTCATACCTGTCTGGGACTACATTTTTGCTCTAAATTACTTTACTTGATGCTGACACATATCTTCACGGATTAGTACTATATGGATCCTTTCCTGAGATTTTATCCCTCTACGGGTGCATCGGGTATTTCATGTTCATGTACTTTATCATGTGCATCAGGTACTCCTTGTACTCGTACTAGTTCATGTATTTACATGTTCTCATGTGCCTTCATGTACTATCATGTGTCTCATGTACTACTCATTACATGAGTCCATGTATCTTTAGCTGTATTCATGTGCCAATAACGTAACTTGAATGGATTCTTGTGTATTGATTGGGGCAGGGTGAGTAGAATTGGTTATGTGATCATTATCCCCAGTAGGTATTCATGTGCCTCTTAGTTGTATTCATGTGCCCCTAAGCCGTTTATATAACCATATTGTACTCTAAATCACTTCGCCACTTACAGTCTTTACTTATCATGTATTTACTTTCAGTTACAAATATCTCCTGTTTTCCCTACTTTCTTTCCAGCATTTCTTATTTTACTCTATTGCATGCTTTATACTCCTAACCTGTTATGAACTGCTGAGAGATATGTGCTCGTTCCCGTCCTGATTGGACCTGTTGAAAAGTTTACAGCGGACGAGGAGGAGTCCTGCTTAGATACTTTCTATGGGACAGCCTTAGAGGACACTTGCGATCCGGACTTCCAATTGGATCCCTTAGCTATAGAGACTGTTGCTCTATAGATATCTTATCTTATTTCATTGTATTGGAGATTTGAGTTGTTTATTTGGATCTGTATTATTTCTGGTTGTCAGTGGAGTTTATCATAGACACTTAGCTTTCTCTCTATTTGTATTTCCTGTAGATTTGGGTCTCGCATCTTTTATATCATTCTATCTTATTGTATTCTACCTTAGATGTGATTGAGATATATTCTGTTATGTCACCCCCATTCGGGGAGTATAACTGTTATTACCTTAAACTGTTAGATGTTGTGACCTAGGACAGCGTTCTACAGCCGACACTACGGCATAGGCTGGACGTACCCACGTCTCGTGCCCTTACTCTAGGGTACGGGTCGTGACAGAGGATTTCTTCGATGGAGCCTTCCCACTCAGAGGTAATGAGGACATGGCAGGATTGGGCTCCATGAAGGGTACATAGAACAACTCAGAGGTAATGAGGACGTGGAAGTTCTATGTGAGGGGTAGTTTGTTTTTGATGGAAGGGAAACAACTCAGAGGTAACATCGACATGGTTGTTTTGGAGAATTTGTGGATCTGTTACCCTTTTTGTACACTAAAAGTGCGGGTATTGGATCATGAGGAGGGAGCTCTTCTTAGTAGGAAAGTTCAGAGGTATGATCATACATGACTTACTACCTAAAAGATGCGATATATATTCAACTGTAGTGACCAGAGTATAAGTTCAGCGGATACATAACTCGACAATCTGGGAGATTTGGAGTCAGAATGTAGGTTCAGCGGTACCAGAGGGTACATAATTCATCATTCTTGGAAATTTAGAGTCAGAATATGAGTTCAGCGGTACCAGAGGGTACATAACTCAACATTCTGGGAGATTTGGAGTCGAAATATGAGTTCAGCGGTACCAGAGGGTACAAACTCAACAATCTGGGATATTTGGAGGATGTCGTTTCAGACATAATACTTCTTCAGGAACTTGCCGTTAATGGGCAACATGAGCAAGTCTATTTTGTTTTACGAGGCGGTAAGCTCCATTGGAGAATACAGCCTCGATGATAAATGGGCCTTCCCACTTTGGCTGGAATTTGCCGGCGGTTTTGTGAGTCATAACCATCGGCCTCCGAACTGCCAGAACAAGATCGCCAACTTGGAATGTTCTGATTTTAACCTTCTTATTGAAGGCTCCGGAGATACGTGCTTGGTACAGCTCGATTCGTTGTTGAGATAACAGGCGCTTCTCAAGCTTCAATATTCTGGAGTCTGGGAACATATTCTATGAAGAACCCTTCCAAGGACGAGATGATGTCGATCGCTATTCGTGATAGGAAATCATGTCTTCATGACGAACTTCGTATAAACCCCGGATCTAATTGACGATTAACTGCAAATCGACGTATGCTTCCAGATACTCTATCCCCAGCTTCTTCGCAAGTCGGAGGCCAATGACCAAAGCGTTGTACTCGGCCTCGTTGTTTGAACAGGGCTCGTGAGGGAATAAGCCCGATTGATCACCAGCCCGGAGGAAGAAATCTGCACCACTCCGACTCCAGCGACGATGTTGCCCTTGGGCCCAGTTCTAGAAGCGCCGTCGAAGAACATTCGCCATACGACATCATGAGAGGCCACATTTGAATTGGCGACCTCATCTGGAATCTTTTCGTCTATTCTAGTTGACTCCGAACCTGGATGAGCTGCTAAAAAGTCTGTCAGAGCTTGACCTTTAACATCCTTCAATAGGACGAAGATCATGTGGTAGGGGGACGGTAATATTGCCCAGGTAGCGAGGCGAGAGCTGAGTGCACCTGGATTAGTCATGAGGACCCTGAGGGGGTTGACTCTTGATACGACATGGAAGGTTTGTCCCGTGACGTAGTGTTGCATCTTCTGAATGGCGAACACCAGAGCAAGGCACTCATTCTCTACGGCAGTGTATCGATGTTCAGGCCCCATCATCATTCGACTGAGATAATATATAGCTTGCTCATGGCCTGTATCATTGTTTTGTGCTAATAAAGCACCGAGATAATGCTCCATTACTCGCACATGGAGCAGAAATGGTTTTCCAGCAACCGGGGCCACCTGGACTGGAGGGTTCCACAGTATTCTTGATGTTGTCGAAGGTGTGCTGGCATTCTTCATCCCATATGAATGAAATGCCCTTCTTCATGAGGTGGGTGAATGGCTGACATCGTCCGGAGAGGTTGGAGATAAACCTCCTGATGTAGGCCAGCCTCCCTTGAAGGCCTCGGAGTTCACGGAGATTTCTCGGGGGACCCATCTCCATGATTGCCTTCGTCTTCTCAGGGTCGATGTGGATACCCTGGGAAGTAATGATGAAACCCAAGAACTTTACGCTGGATACGCCCAAGAAGGATTTATGGGATTCATCTTCAAATTGTGCGCTCGCATCAGGTCGAACATTATCCTCAAATCATGCAGATGATCTTCTTTAGAGCGGCTCTTGACGACGATGTCTTCAACGTAGCGTTCCACTGTCTTGCGCAAGTGGTCTCTAAAGATGATGCTCATAGCTCTTTAATAGGTGGCGCCAGCATTCTTTAAACCGAAAGGCATGACTATGTAACAATATGTGCCAATTGGTATTCGGAATGATGTATGCTTTTTGTCATCAGGGAATATCTTGATTTAGTTATACCCCGAGAAACCATCCATGAATGACATACGCTCAAAGTCGTCGGTATTGTCAATCATGATGTCTGTGATAGGGAGGGGGAACTCATCCTTAGGACACGCCTCATTCAGATTAGGAAAGTCGATACAGATTTGAATCTTTTCATTCTTCTTGAGGACTGGTACTATGTTGGCGACCCAGTCTGGATGCTATTCCTCGCGGATGAAGCCGCTGGCTATCAGTTTGTTGACCTAGCTTCAATGGCATTCATGACGTCGGGGCGGAACCGTCGTTGCTGTTGCTTGACCGATTTTGCGTCTGGATGAATGTTGAATTTGTGAAGTGCAACCTCGGGGTTCAGTCCTGGCATATCTTCGTAGCTCCACGCGAATACATCGATGTATTCTCTGACGAGTTGCGGTAGCGATTCCCGCTCTTCGTCTGTCAGATTCTTGCTAACGAAGATGGGCTTTGGAGAGGCCTCATCCCCTAGATCAAATTGCACAACCTCATCTTCGGTGGGAGGCTCTCTTTGTTCGAACCATTTCTCCCATTGCGCATCTAGCTGTTGTGCCCATGACTCTAACTCAAGAAGTTCAGGAAGGCCTTTATCTTTTTCGTAGGCGTCGGCCAATGTCATATTGACGGACAAGACTTGCCTGAATACGTCCCCGATGCTGACATCCGAATCGGAAGTGGGTGATCCAGTTGAGTGTGAATGCCAGTCGTATTCGACGTCTGAGCTTTCAGGGGTCGTTGCCGGTGTAACATAACCTAGTCTACATCTGGTTTTGTTGTAATAGTCTCGTGGTTTCCCAGCCGGGACCGACAATTGAAAGGGTAACCGCCGTCCAGTGTCGTAGTTCAAGCCTGGTGTAGTTTCCAGATCATACCCATGTTTTTGCATGAGGTACTTGGATCGGGAACTATACAGATAAAGGGGCAGTCTTTCGATTCGGGTTCGAGATCAACTTCTTCTATCCTGAAGGGTTGTAGATCATTATTCCGGCCGAAGATGATTGGATGATCCTCTTCCTTGATTATACGGTAAGCGTCTTCCACCGGAGTAAGTTGGTTTGCGGTGTAGACATTTGTTACCTGTGTGTGCACGTGCGTATTCCATAGCATACATTGTACAAAGCTTATTAAGCTAGAGGTAGCTCAAAGATATCCCTTTATTGATGAAATAAGGTATCTATTCCAGTGGGATTACATCATCTGCGGATGGAACATTAGTGTAAGCAGCCACATACTTGGCCAGCTCTGGTTCTTCTTCACCCCCTGTGTCAATGAAAACTGGGAGGATGACTTAGGCAGCTTAATCATCAGGGGCTCCATGGTGGAGCAGAATGTGGAGTCATTGGCGTACTAGCGACCCCCAGTTTGGTGCTTGGTGCTGGACGGGGAGTTGTTGGCTGGCTAGCAGTCCGGCTTAGCGCTCGGCTGCCGATTCATTCTGGGAAGCGAATCGTCATCGGCCTGACAGAGGGATTGAGCTCCTCTATTTGTTGCTAGCTAGCTCTAGGCAGCCTGATTGTCAGTGGCTCTGTCGTGGGTCTTGATGCTTGACCAGACCTTGGCAGTCGGATTATCTGTCCCTCTTTTGTAGAGAGGCTGATTGCATCCTTACGCAGAGTGGCTGTAAGGGGTACAGTTCTGCCAGGTTTGCGGGCTTGGAGGTAGATTGTCAGAGGTTCTTCTGATCAGCTGCCATCTCAGTTTGAGCTTGAGTATCTCCTTCGACAATGTGCTTTTTCGACTTCTCGTACAAGCATGAATCTGAGTAGTAGGATTCGACCCCTTTAAAGGGATTGATGTCGACAAATTCTGTCCTCACGAAGCCGTGCTTGTCGACGTACTTGAAGCACTGGTGCAGTATGGAGGGCACGATCATGTAATCGTGTACCAAGGATGCCCGAGGAGAATGTTGTAGGAAGTGTCCGCATCTATGACATAACAGGTCACTTCTGACTGAAAGTCACCGATTTGGCACTTCAAGCGAATCTTCCAGATCGGGTAGCTTCTGCCTGAATTGAAACCGCTGATGGCGGTGCTTGTCGGCGTCAGACGATGTATTAGGATATGCAGATGGTGAGTAGGCTCTTCGGGATGATGCTTATGGAAGAACCGGGATCAATATGCATCCGATCCACCTTGATATCGCCAATGTACCCAGTAATACAGAGAGCGATCGTGTAGGTTGGTCTTGATAAGCATATCCTGCGGAGTGAAGACGATGTTGGGCATTACGCCTGTGCAAGCGTTGTCCTGGAGATCTGCAGACGAGCTTTCCCCAGCAGAGTCGCCATCGTGTTTGCCATTGATTATAAAAGAACATAACAGTTTTATGGGAGGACTGGACTTTTAATTCACAACACAAACTCGCTCGTACAAAAAAAGCCTAGGGACTAAAGCCTAGGTACAGTAATCTAAGTATAATTGTTTAGTTTTTTCTGGGGGGTGACGGTAGAGGCTCGGAAAAGCGACGGCAGCTCTGTCTTACTCTTTGGACGATCGGACGCAGCCTTGGCTCCGGGGAAAAATGCTCCTGCTCGGGTGTGGACCTCTCTGTGTCTGGCCTTGTGCGTATATCTCTGTGCTCTCTGTGCTCTGTCTTCACTTTTTGTCCAGGGTTTGCAAGGGAATGGCACCTTGCTATTTATAGGAGTGGGGTGTGATGATTAGGATTTGCAATAATTGTACCTTAAACAGAGGACGGTCAAGGATTTATTAAGATTTGCCCCCATCTTGTTTTTATGTTGATTGTAACAAATCTGTATCATTTGTTGGAGATTGATCCGGGTAATTAAGATGATTGCAATAAATCTGATTTGTTTGGGATTTGACTAAATCTGGACGGTTATGTTGATTACTGCAAATCTGAGTTATTGAGATTTGATCGACTCCTGCCACATGTCCTTCATTGGCTGCAATAAATATAAATTATTTGATTCGATCAGCTCCCGCCATGTGTCCCTCATTGACTGCAATAAATATGAATTACTGAGATTCGATCAGCTCCCGCCACGTATCCCAACTGCTGCGAGCCGCATGGAGGACTGTCATGGTTGGGCCGCATAAGTGTGGCCTCGTGTCAGAACCGCATAAGAGTGGCCTTATCTGAACCGCATGGCAATCCTTTAATCTGAGCCGCATGAGGGTGGCCCTATGATCTGAGCCTCATAGGGGTAGCCATATCTGAACTGCATGGCAATCCTTTAATCTGAGCCGCATGAGGGTGGCCCTATGATCTGAGCCGCATAGGGGTAGCCATATCTGAACCGCATAGGAGTAGCAGCCGTATGGGGGTGCCTCCAACGGAACCGCATAAGGATGGCCACGTGCCTGAGCCGCATGGAATGAAGTGCTTTAGGATTCGGTGGATCGTGCCAGCTATAGAGATTTTTTTTGTTTCTTAGGAGCACGCCATTATGTCAGAGTCATCATTGCAGCTTTATGTCAGAGCTGTCAAACTTTCGTGTCAGAGCTGTCGCTTTGCATCAGGACATTAAAAGAGCCAGCTGCATAAATTAATTACGACCGGTTTGTGAAGGACTTTTTGAACCGCATAAGGCCACGTGGCTCACTGGGAACTTCAGAGCCGCATGAAACTCCAATGAACTGTTGAGCCGCATGAAACTCTTCTAGTCTTGAGCCGCATAGGATTTCTGTTCATTTCTATGCTTCTACAAGGATGATACTGCAAGTTGACATCATAATCCACAAGTAGCTCCAGCCACCTTCTCTGACGCATGTTAAGATCCTTCTCGGTAAAAACATACTTCAGGCTCTTGTGGTCGTAAGATCTCTACCCTGTCGCCATACAAGTAGTGTCTCCATAATTTAAGTGCAAACACTACTGCTGTCAGCTCCAAATCATGGGTTGGGTAATTCTCTCATGATTACGAAGTTATCGTGACGCATAGATATTACCTTCCCATGCTGCATCAGAACACATCCTAAGCCTCTGCCTGAAGCATCACAATACACTGAGAATCCTCCGGTCCCATCTGGAAGAGTGAGAATAGGTGCCATCATCAAGCCTCATTTCAATCCCTCAAAAGAATCCTGGCATTCTGTGTCCAAGCAAATTGCACATCCTTGCGGGTCAACTTGGTCAATGGCACTAAAATCCAAGCAAAGTCTGAAACAAACCACCGGTAGTAGCCGGCCAATCCAAGGAAGCTACGAACTTCTGCAACCGTGCTGGGCACTAGCCACGACTCAATGGCCACGATCTTCTGGGGATCCACTTCCACTCTTCCTCTGGTGATGATATGACCCAAGTATGAAATGCGATCGAGCCAGAACTCGCATTAACTAAACTTGGCATATTAGTGGTGCTCTCTGAGAATCTGGAGAACCATACGGAGATGCTGCTCATGCTCCGCTACACTCTTACTGTAGACCAGGATGTCGTCTAGGAACTCGATCACGAACTAATCCAAGTAAGGCATGAAGATGCGATTCATGAGGTCCATGAATACTGCCAGCACATTGGTTGCTCCAAATGGAATAACAAGGAACTCCCAATACCCATACCTCGATTTAAAAGCTGTCTTCGGGATGTCCTGCTCTCTGACTGATGATATCCTGAGCACAAGTATCTATCCTCGGAAGTGTTTGCCATGAAATGTAAAAGAACAGAACAATTATCGGAGGACCGGACTTTTACTTCACGTTACAAACTCGCTTGTACAAAGAAAGCCTAGGACGAAAACCTAGGTACAGCAGTCTAAGTACAATTTTTTATTTTAGTTTCTGGGGGGTGACGATAGAGGCTCGGGAAGGCGACGGCAGCCCTGCCTTACTCCTTGGACGATCGGTACGCAGCCTTGGCTCCTGTGAAAAGATGGTTGGCGTTGATGAAGAAATGCTCTTCTTGCTCTCCCTCTGACTGCTCTTCTGGCTTCTCTCTCTCTGTGTATTCTTTCTCTGACTATGGGGGAAGTCTCTCTGTATATACATATTTCTCTCTGATATTGTATCTCCCCTTGTATATCTTTGCAAGGGAATGACACCCTGCTATTTATAATAGTGGGATGTGATCATTAGGGTTGCCATAATTAGCTCTTGGAGATGGCGGCGACCTGGGGATTGGTCAATCCAGGCCGTTCGTTTCTGATTATGACGAATCCGAGCCATTAGGTGTAGATTACACCAAATCCCATTAGCAATTAATGTGATTAGAATAAATCTTCTTTATAATGATCTTTGATATCTGCGAATAAATTAGATCTATTCTTCTGCCACGTGTCCCAGATTATTGGGATTTGACCCAATCTTAATGGCAGCAAATCTGAGGAATTAATCGGTTTAGGACACGTGTCATAGGAGCTGCTGGGGATCTGGACCGCATGACGAGTGGGCTGCATATGAATTTGAGCCGCATATGGTTAAGCCCACGTGTCAGGGCTGCCTGGGCAGTGCCCTCACTTGAGCCCTTGAACCGTAGGGGAGTAATCTTTGTAGGCTGCATAGGTACATATCCATCTGAGCCGCATGGACATGATCCTCTTGAACCGTATGAGAAGTCCTCGCTCGAGCCGCATAAGGCTTTCTTGACCTGAGCCGCATAGGACAGATTCACTCTGAACCGCATGAGAAGTTCTTTGCTCGAGCCGTATGAGGCTTTCTTGACCGAGCCGCATAGGATTCATTTGAACCGCATGAGAAGTGCTTTGCTCGAGCCGCATGAGGCTTTATTGGCCTGAGCCGTATAGGACGGATCCACTCTGAACCGCATGAGAAGTGAGCCGCATACGAACGCCACGTGGCAAGGCCACGTGGCATTTTTCATGGCTTTCGGGGGATTTGTGTCAGAGATCTCTTTTCTCTTACCTAGAGATTCAACATTATGACAGAGTCATAATTACCTGCTTTTGTGTCAGGGCTGTCAACTTTTCAGGGGGTCAGCCGTCAAACAATTAATGCAGCATGGGTCGAAGGGGAGCACTGTCAGGCCACGTGTCTTTTGAGCCGCATGGAATGCCTCGGGCCGCATAGCTCCTTATGCCGCATGGCTCCCTGAGCCGCATGAGTTTTCTGAGCCGCATGGATCTTTCTGGCCGCATGAGTCATTTTCTTTAGTATTTTCATGCTTCTACAAGACCCCCTTCAAAGTTTTCAATTTGCAAAATTGAAATACTTTGAATAAGAAGCATGGCTGGATATTCTTCTGGCCGCGCATGGATATCTTGGCCGCATGGAAAGTTCTGCCGCAGGGGCGTCTCAGACGCATGGATGGCCCAGCCGCATAGAAATTTCTGCCTCCTGACCATCTGAGTCGCATAGTTGCTATCAACCGCATGGCCATTTGAACCGCATAAGCTTTTTGCCACGTCATTATGCCATGCGTGTGGATCTTTTTGGGACAGGATCCCAAGAGCTCAGTCTTTAAATGGCTAGTTTGGCTCGATAACCGAAGAGTTGATCGCGTTTGTACGAGGCGTCGGTCCCAGTTTTCTGTCTATAAATAGAAGGGCATTTGGACGGTCTTCTCTCTTAGACTATTCTTGACTCAGATTCTTGTCGTGTTTTCTTCCTCTGATCATCAGACAACAATGGCACCCAGGGCTTCTAAGGCTGTAAAGAAGGCTGTGGCGAGGAGTAAGAAATGGCTTCGCCCTCGACTATCGCGCCCTCGTTCGTCTTGACGTTCATATTGCCATCGAAGGTAAAGATTAAGTGGTCGATTTGAAACCCTAGCAGAGCCTGCTTTACTGCATGCTTCATGTACATGTCTTTGACGTGAACTTCTAAACTACATGGTCCGCATACACGTCCCATGACTGAGCCGCATGAGGATATACCCCATGTCTGAGCCGCATGAGACTTGTCTAAAACGAGCCGCATGAACATTTCTGACTGTTTCCATTTTCTTCGTCTTTGGTTCTCGCAGTATCTTCACCGAATGTTGAGACTGCGGCATCAGAGGAGCGCAGCCTCTTGTCATCAGCCAGGATCTCCCTCTGTTAAGGAGGAAGTGAAGAAAGAAGAACCTGTGCCTGAGGGGAACGGCAGCCCTCCAAATATCGAGACTGTTGAGGGTGGCAGCGCTGGGAACCCTGTTTCTCCTATTCTGGACGAGGATGCTCTTCACTTGCATCCTTCATATGTGAGATGGTTGAGGGAATGGTATATGCGCTCCTGTAACTAGAATGTAGGTGCTTCTCGTGGATGTCTGTCTGTAGTCTTTTATTTTTGTTTCGCCTTTCTTCTTGCCTTCATGAAGAACACTTTTGACTTGCTTGCAATCGTGTGGATGTAACCGATTTCTGAATGGAATATATATGCTTCACTCTTTTGCTTTGTAATAATCCTCTTATTGGGACATTTTGCGTGGACCCATTGTCCCTAACGTACCCTGGTTTTGGATATGGACAATAAGTTTAAAAAAAAAGAACCAATCATACTGACTCAGAGGTACTGAGGACATGATGAGCATGAGGGTTTCTTTGACGGGGGGGGGGGGGGTACATAGAATAACTCAGAGGTAGTGAGGACATGGAAGTTCTATGTTAAGGGGTGATTTGTTTTTGGCAAAATGATACGACTCAGAGGTGATGAGGACATGGCCGTCTTGGAAGGCTGTGGCCCCGTTACCCTTGTTGTGCACTGGGAGTGCAGGTAATGGATCATGAGGGAGGATCTCTTGTAGGAAGAAAGTTCAGCGGTATGGTTATACATGACTTTCTTTCAAAAGAGTGACCAGGATGTGAGTTCAGAGGCACCAGCGGGTACATGACTCGATAATTTGGAATATTGTAGATGTGTGAGTTCAGAGGCACCAGCGGGTACATGACTCGATGATCGAGGATATGGAGGATGTGAGTTCAGCGGTACCAGCGGGTACGTGACTCGATAATCAGGAGAATGTTGTGATGGTGAGTTAGAGATACCAGCGGGTACGTGACTCGATAATCTGGAAAGAATGTGGATGAGTTTAGTGGTACCAGCGGGTACATGACTCGATAATCTGGAGAATGTTGTGATGGTGAGGGTGAGTTCAGTGGTATCAGCGGACACATGACTCGAAAATCTGGAAAATTGGGGGATGAGTTCAGTGGTACCAGCGGGTACGTGACTCGATGATCTGGAGAATGTTGTTTAAACATAGTATTTCTTCAGGAACTTGCCGTTGACGGGCAACATGAGCAAGTCTCGTTCTGCTTGGCGAGGTGGTAAGCACCGTTAGAGAACACGGCCTCGACGACAAATAGACCTTCCATTTTGGCTGGAATTTGCCGGCGGTCTTGTGAGTCATGACCATTGGCCTCCGGACTGCCAAAACAAGATCGCCCACTTGGAATTCTGATTTTGACCTTCTTGTTGAAGGCTCCTGAGATGCGTGCTTGGTATAGCTCGATGCTTTGCTGAGCTAGGAGGTGCTTTTCATCTAGGGCCTCTAACTTTTGTAGTCGACGTGGTAGTTATCATCCGTTGTCAATTGATAAGTGAGGGCGACGCGGAGTGAGGGTATTTGAGTCTCTAATGGGAGAACTGCCTCACTCCCGTACACTAGAGAGAATGGTGTATTCCCGTGGCGGTCCGAATTGTGGTGCGATAAGCCCATAAGCATTCACCGAGCTTCTCATTCCAGTCGCGTTTGTTGGAGGAGACAAAATTCTTGAGTAGTTTGATGATCGTTTTGTTGAATGCCTCTGCTAACCTGTTTGCTGTCGGGTTGTACGGTGTCGAAGCGACATTCTGAATACGGTGCTTATCGCAAAACCGATAGAATGCGTGGCTTGCAAACTGTGGACCATTATCATGGATGATCCTTCGGGGCAGTCCAAAGCGATAGATGACGTGATGCTTAAGGAAGTTAATCACGTTCAAAGTTTTAACTTCTGCGAGTGGGACAGCTTCGCCCATTTGGAGAAGTAATCAGTGATCGCAAGTATGAAGCGATGTCCTCGGAAGGAAGGTGGGGTGATTGGACCAATGATATCCATTCCTCATGCTTCGAATGGCCAGATGCTACCGTCGGATGTAGAAACTCGGATGGTTGGTGAATGAAGTCGGCGTGGACCTGGCAAGCTTTGTATTTTCTAGCATAATCTATCGCATCTGCCACATATGGGCCAATAGTGGCCCATTCGGCGAAGGCGATCTTATAGTTTTGGGCCGGGCTGGTGGGCCCCGCAAACACCGTCATGAGCTTCTCTACTGCTTCTCTGGCTTCTGCGTTC
The DNA here is from genome assembly GCA_029216955.1 of Iris pallida. Classification (NCBI taxonomy): domain Eukaryota; kingdom Viridiplantae; phylum Streptophyta; class Magnoliopsida; order Asparagales; family Iridaceae; genus Iris; species Iris pallida. The sequence goes on from JANAVB010041181.1 coordinate 40,028, forward strand.
GACAAGCACCGGAGCAATAATCCGTCGTAAAGCGGCGATACAGCATTTTTGTCTCTGCATCGTAGAAGAATCTGAGAGAACGCCGTCTGATAGAAGTGGCTTCCTTCGGGTTCTCGGCAGGATGTCATAGACGACGAAGTCGATGAACGGCTGTCTCCAGTCTGGTGCTTCGTCGACCGTCTGGGCGGAATAGCTCGCCACGAGTTGAACGTTGTTCTTGGGACAGACCAGTTCGTGGCCTATTACATCAATCGAATGATGAGCGTGGTTCGGCACCGCTAAGGAAGTGGCAAGGCCTGCTAGGGCATCAGCTTCGATATTTTGGAGTCTGGGGACATGTTCGATGAAGAAACCCTCAAACGACGAGATGATGTCAATTGCTATTTGGTGATAAGAGATCATGTCTTCGTGTCGTACCTCGTATGAGCCCCGGATCTGATTGACGATTAGTTGGGAGTCGCCGTATGCTTCAAGATATTCTACCCCTGCTCTCTTGCTAGTTGGAGGCCAATGACCAGAGCGTTATACTCGGCCACATTGTTAGAGCAGGGTTCTGTGAGGGAATAGGCGCGGTTGATCACCAATCCGGAAAGAAGACCAGCACTACCCCGACTCCGATAACTATATTACCTTTAGGTCCGGTCCTCGAAGCACCGTCGAAGAACATTCGCCATATAGCCTCGTGAGAGGTTGCATGCGAGTCGGCGACCTCATCTGGGATTTTTCATATATTCTGGAGGACTCTGAGCCTGGGTGGGCTGCTAAGAAGTCTGCCAGGGCTTGACCTTTGACTGTCTTTTGGGGGACGAAGATCATATGATCAGGGGACAGCAGTATTGCCCATAGCGAGAGGAGTGAGTGCCCCTGGTTTAGTCATGAGGACCCTGAGAGGGTTGACTCGTGAGATCACATGTATTGTTTGTCCAGTGACATAGTGCCGCGTCTTCTGAATGGCGAACACCAAGGCGAGGCATTCCTTCTCAACGCGGTGTATCGGTGCTCGGGTCAAACCATCATTCGGCTGAGATAGTATATAGCTTGTTCATGCCTGCGTCATTGTTCTGTGCCAGCAGAGCACCGAGGAAGTGTTCCATTGCTCGTACATAGAGCAGGAACGGTTTTCTAGCAACCAGGGCCACCAGGACTGGAGGATTTGACAGATATTCTTTGATGTTGTCGAAGGCACGCTGGCATTCCTCGTCCCATAAGAATGAGACTCCTTTCTTCATGAGGTGTGTGAACGGTCGGCATCGCCCGGGGAGGTTAGAAATGAACCTCCTGATGTAAGCTAGCCTCCCTTGGAGGCCTCTAAGTTCGCGGAGATTTCTCAGGGGACCCATCTCCATGATTGCCTTCGTTTTCTCAGGGTCTACATGAATGCCCTGAGCGGTGATAATGAATCCCAAGAACTTCCCGCTGGATACGACCAAAAAGATTTGTAGGGTTCATTTTCAGATTGTGGGCTCTCATTAGGTCGAATACCGTCCTCAAGCCCGGCAGATGATCTCCCTTACGGCGACTCTTGACGGCGATGTCGTCGACATAGCATTCCACCGTCTTGCGCAAGTGTTCCCTGAAAATGATACTCATGGCTCGCTGATATGTGGCGCCAGCATTCTTTAGACCGAAAGGCATGACTGTATAGCAGTATGTACCAATCGGTGTTCGGAATGATGTGTGCTTTTCGTCGTCGGAAGACATCTTGATTTGGTTGTACCCCGAGAATCCATCCATGAATGACATACGTTCAAAGCCGTATGTGTTGTCGATCATGATGTCTGTGATAGGGAGGGGGAATTCGTCTTTCGGATATGCCTCATTCAGATTACGGAAGTCGATGCAGATTCGGATCTTCCCATTCTTCTTAAGGACCGGAACTATGTTGGTGACCCAGTCAGGATGTTGCTCCTCAAATGAAGCCGCTGGCTATTAGTTTGTTGACTTGTCTTCGATCGCATCTATGACGCCTGGGCGGAAGCGTCGTTGTTGCTGCTTGACTGGCTTTGCATCTGGCCGTATGTTGAGCTTGTGAAGAGCGATATCGGGGTCTAATCCCGGCATGTCTTCATAACTCTATGCGAACACGTCAATATATTCTCTGACAAGTTTCAGCTGCGATTTTGCTCTTCGTCTGTTAGGCTTTTACTGACGAAGATTGACTTTGGAGAGGATTCGCTGTCGAGGTCGACCTGCATAACCTCTTTGGTAGGAGGTTCTCTCTGCTCAAACTGCTTTTCCCATTGTGCATCCAGCTGTTGGGCCTACGGCTCTAGTTCGAGGATTTCAGAAATGTCTTGTCTTCTTCGTAAGCGTCCGCGAATGCCATGTTGACTGACAGGACTTGTCTGAATATGTCTCCGACGCTGGTATCCGAGTCGAAGTTGGTGACCCGGTTGAATGTGACTGCCAGTCACACTCTTCATCTGAACTCTCAGGGGTCGTTGTGGGAGTTACATACCCTAGTCCATATCGAGTTTTGCTATAGTAGTCCCGTGGCTTGCCAGCCGGTACTGGTGGCTTCAAAGGTAATCGTCGTCCAGTGCCGTAATTCAAACCTGGTGTAGTCTCTAGATCATATCCCTATTTTGTATGAGATATTTGGACTGGGGGCTATAAAGATACAGAGGCAGTCTCCCGTCATCTGACCCAAGATCAACTTCTTTTATGGTGAAGGGGTGCGGATCGTCCTTCCGGCCGAAGATGATTGGATGATCCCCTCCCTCGATTATGCGGTAAGCGTCTTCTGTTGGAATAAGCTGGATTGCGATGTGCACATTTGTCACCTGTGTGTGTAGATGGGTGCCTATACCATATTCCATAGCATACATTGTACAAAGCTTATTGAGCTCGATGTAGTTCAAAGATAGCCCTTTATTGATGAAATAAGGTATCTTTTCTAGGAGGATTATATCATCTGCGGAGGGGACGTCGATGTGGGCAGCCACATACTTGGCTAGTTCCGGTTCTTCTTTAGCTACTCCCTGTATAAATGAAGACTGAGAGGATGACCTAGTCAGCTTGATCTTCAGAGGTTCAACTGGCGGAGCAGAGCGTGGAGTCGTTGGTAGACTAGCAACCTCCAGTTTGGTGCTCGATGTGGGGCGAGGAGTGGCCGGTTCGCTAGAAGTGTCAGACCTCGCATCGGGGTGACGACCCTTCTTGGGAAGGCGTATCGTGAGCTGTCTATCGGAGGGATTGAGCTTATCCGTTTGGGGTGACCGACTCTCGGTAGTCTGATGGTAAGTGGCCCTGTTGTGGGTTTCGGCACTTGGCCGGACCTTGGCAGCCGGATTCTTATCTGTTCTTCCTGTGCCGAGAGACTGATTGCATACTTACGCACCGTGGCCGTAAGGGGTACGGATTTGCCCGGTTTGTGGGCTTGGAGGTGGATCGTCAGAGGTTCTTCTGATCCCGCGGTCGCTTCGGTACCAGCTTGCTCATTTCCTCCATCAAGGTGCCTCTTCGACTTTTCGTATAGGCAGGAGTCCGAGTAGTAGGATTCGACCCCTTTGAAAGAAGGCACGATCATATAATCGTGTATCCAAGGGCGCCCCAAAAGGATGTTGTAAGAAGTGTCGGCATCTATGACGTAGCAGGTGACTTCTGATTGAAGATCGCCAATCTGGCATTTCAGACGAATCTTCCCTATTGGGTAGCTCCTGCCCGAATTGAAACCGCTGATGGCGGTGTTTGTAGGCGTCAGGCGATGCATCGGAATGCGAAGATGATGTAGCAGACCCTTCGGGATGATGCTTATGGAAGACCCAGGATCAATGTGCATCCGATCCACCTTCACGTCGCTGATGTATCCAGTGTAGTATAACGGGCGATCGTGCAGGTTGGTTTTGATGAGCATATCCTGCAGGGTAAAGACGATATTAGGCATCGCTCCCGTACATGCGCTGTCTTGGAGATCTGTGGGCTAATTTTCACCCGTGAGGTTGGCCTGAGCCAAGTACGCGTCGGCATTTTGGAGTGCATCGCTCAAGGCCGCACGGACATCCTTCGAGAGCCTCAGGAGTTCATATAAGGATAATTTGGCCGGTGTAGCGAAGATGTCGAAGTTGTAGGGCCTTTCCAGCCCTGAGGTGTCTCCTTTCGGAGGGATTTGTCGAAGCGAGTCTCCTTCGGCCTAGGCTTGTCGGTCGTCGGAGGCTGAGGAGGCCCTAGAGCGTCAGTGGTAGTGGGCAGATGATCATCAGTCGAGTTCTCAGCCACGGGTTGAGATTGTGCTCCAGATCGAGTAACGACGGCCGTGACTTCTTCTTCATCTGTCGAGACGGTGCGGCAGGATCTGACTTTTCCACTTCTCTTCTTGCGAATGGGAGGCGTCGTGGACTGAGTCACCTCGTGGACCAGGTCCGGATGGACCCACATGATTTCTCCTCGCGATGTAGTGAGAGGTACTAGACCGGTAGTTTGATCTCAGGGAGGTAGAAGATTGGTAATCTCCATTATCGCCAGAGGGATGGAAACCACCCCGTCTTGAGTTTCCGTCGGAGGGAAGCTGTCGAATTGTACGGACACCATATTGGCTGCCACGGTTACCTCTTCGAAATCGATGGCCAGAGCGTTCGAATCGATGAGGTTTTGGATGTACCGTTTTAGTTGGTAGCAGTCGTGTGTAGCATGGTGTACATAGCGGTGGTAATGGCAGAACTTTGGATTCTCCAGGTCAGCCGGCCGAGGCTCCCGTCTTGGTGGAGGGAGCTGAATTCTATCTCCTTGTATGAGCATGTCCAAGATAGGCTTGACGTGGCCGTCTTCGAAAGAGTAAGTGATCTGAGGCCATTGTTTGTCTGCTGGTTGTGACTCAGGCTTCTAGGCCGTGTCGGCCACCATAGCCTGCTTGCCTCTGTTGTCCCGATTGTTGGAGGGGCTACCCCCATTGTCGATGTTGGTGTTGGGACGCTTGCCCTTGTTATCTCCCTCTGAGATGTACAACCCTATTTGGCGAGCCTTTCTCAATCGTTCTTCGGCACTTGTAGCACTGATGATAAATGCCTTCCAGTCCTTGAATTGACTTTCGCCCATCCAGAGACTAATTGTTGGGAGTAGTCTCTTTTGGCAAATGTCAATCAAGGAGGAATCCGGATTACCAGATGGTAACTTTATCGCGGTTTGACGAAACCGCTCAATGTAATTCCTCGTTAGCTCTTTCTCTCCTTGGACGACGTCCATGAGGGTAGACATTGTGACATCCTGCCCTACCTCATAGAATCTCTCCAAGAACAAGCATTTGAAGCCAGCGAAGGAGTAGATGCAGTTGTCAGGCAGGTTGTGGTACCAGTCGAAGGCGACTCCTTCCAATGCCCCGATGAATAATCGTGTGAGGATAGCATCATCATGGGGCAGATGGTCGGTGGTGACCTCGAAGTAAGTGATGTACCGACTTGCTGAGGTCTTGCCATCATATGGGTTGATATTGAACGGCTTATATCTTGGTGGGAATGGAACATCCCTCCATTCAGCAGGATATGGTTCCCGTATTCTGAGATCTTGAGAGTTTTCTCGGGCGTAGAACATGGCTCGGAGCTTCTGAACCTCTCTCCTTACTTCTCGGGCCTCATCTGTCGCGGTAGGGGCTGTTATTTCGGAAGGATTATTGTTCGGGTTCGGTGCCGCTGAATTTGAATCTACATTGATTGCGGGACCTGCGCTTGTTTGGCCAGGTGTCGCTCCCTGCAGAGTAGGAAGAGCCGCTTTGATCTCGTCTACAGACTTGACCAATGCGTGTAGTATGGCCTCCAAAGTGTCGATGCGTTGGCGATCACTGGAACCGCCTTGATTGCTGTCCGTCATGAATACCGTCTTTACATGAGGAGTGACGGAAGGAACGGTGGAGGATGTGCCCTCCGAGTCGTATCCATGCATCGAGAAATCATTGGGATATGTGGGAATGTTCTCTTCGGGTTCGGACTCGAAAGGAACAGTACCCCCAGCTTCGGAGCTTGTTTCATCTTAAGAGTCACGGATGTCCTCGGGGATATCAGCGTCTGTTGCATCTAATGGGAGGGTTGTTTCTCCGGGCTCGTCCCCTTAAAACATCGGATTATTATGGACGTTCGGAGGAGTACTACCCCCAGTTCCTATGACCCCCAGGGACGTGGACGATGAATCTCCCGTTGCAGCAGATTTTGCCTTCGAACGGGTGTGTTGGTATACTCCGGTGGAGGGCAACCGTTTAGCCGACAATTTCTTAGCTGTAGTGGTTGATATTTTCGGGCTGGAGATGCTTGTCTTCTTTCCTCTCTCCTCGACGGGGACTTTCTGAGTGGAATTGCTGTTTTCCATAAAGAAATTCTCTTTATTTGTTGTGTTTCTGGGAAAATTACAACTGTAGGAATCCGATCTAGAAGACGATCGCTTTATCCCTTAGACTATGCGAAGAAGAAAAGCTCTCAAAATTTTGACAGTAGATATCAATGTATCTGTACAATGAATGAGAAAAAGAACTCTATTTATAGAGTCAAAAATAATAACTGAAAAGATAATTGTCTTCACAGCTTGTGCTTAGTTGAAAATCACGCAGGATTTAACATACGTAAGGTTGTGAGCAGTTACTGGACGTGGCCTGTAACTGTTGGACACATGGCAATCATGCATGAGTCGTGTGCAAGTTACAGGACACGCAGGCGAGAGATCAGTGGCATGGCTGCCACGTACTCCAATTTGATGAAATCCACGCAGACTTGTTGAAGACGAAATCCACGCGAACTCGGTGTAGAAAGCTTCAAAATCCACGCAAACTTGGGGCTGGAAGCTTCAGGATCCACGCAGACTTCGAGGCAAAGAACTCGAAAATCCACGCAAACTTGAGGAAGAAAACTTCAGAATCCACGCAAACTTGAGATGAAGATCACAAATACACGCAGACTTGAGATAGAACTGCCAGCTGTCTTGATTCTGCGTGTCTCGACTGACACAAAATCTCTGACAGTGATTGCTTTGTCAGTCACATTAAATGACAAGAAACCCTTTTGGTACGCCAACTCGACGAAGACTGAGTCTTGCTGAAGAAGATTTCGAAAATCACGCAATAGACGGCGATGATCTCTCGAAGTCTGTGCATACGTGGCATATGAAGTGACATTCTTCGACTGTTGTGCTGTCAGTCATAATTACTCTCTGACAAATCATGAGCTGTCTCCCCAGCGTGATTTGTTTATATTGTCTGGATCAACTGAGCGTGACTTTTGACTCTGTCTTGATCAACTCAGCGTGACTTTCATTTTTAAAGGCCTACAAGACCCCCTTCAAAGTTTTCGAAAAATTGAAAAGACTTCAAAATTTTCGAAATACTTTGAAAATAGAGATGATAAAATGGATTTAGTCACGCTGAGATGACTTCAAAATTTTTCGGAAGTCGAAAAGACTTCGAAGTTCTTTGAAAACATCCAAATGAACTTATTAAATGTCATAATGACTCTTCGTTCTCCGAGACTGATTGTATCCAATTTATGGTAGAATATGAACCGCCGGCAAAACTCAGTTATATAAACAGGAAGAAGTTCCATTTTTAATCTTCATCTTACGTCAATATGACACCAAAGGAGAAAGCTGAGGAAGAAGCACGCAAGTTGGGCTTTTGTTCTCATGGTGACCCCACTTTTGGGGGTAAAGAGCCAGAGCCCCTTGTCTTCGAGCTCAAAGATGATCCCATGCAACTAGCCAAGAATTTCTTGAGCTATTTTGGCTTGGATGGCTCGTCCTCTTCTGATGGACGCAGCCTCATAGAGCAGCGTGAAATGTTTAAAGCTCTGTTGCACTGTCTGGGAGTTAGGAGCGTAGAAGAACTAGGCACCAAGCTCAGTCGCTCTGGGAAATAGAGCGTGACTTTTATGCTTTTGTTGCACTTTTTTTTTGTCTTTTGTAAGGCCATCAGTGCCTGTCTTAAGAAATGAAGTACAACTTTTGTGTTTGATCTGCGTGCCTTAATGAGAAATACTAATCAGCAGTCTTTGATTGTTTCCAATGTTGCTATGTCTTCCAAAGCACACGTGACACTCATTCCACAATTTACGAGCGCTATTTATGCGGATCTTTTCCAAGAATGGACTTGTACTTTACCCTTTAAATAGATGGAAGAGTTTCGCAAATACTCATCTCCCATTCCTCTTCTTCTTCTCTGAGAATGAAATTTTTGGGAGATTTCACTCTCAGACAGGAAAGCAATGTTTTCTAATGTTCGACTTCTGCGCACTGTATCAAACATGAGTTTGCCGATCCTTAGCACCAAACTTGAAGGTAAGTCAGTGTAATACGTGTACTTATTTTTGCTGTTGAAGATAGGCTTTCTGTTTCTTGTTTCTGATTTGAACAATACACGCCTGTCTCTGTTTGATAAATGCATACTGAATGATTTCTGTTGATCTTTCTGCAGAAACTTGGCTGAAAATTTTCTTCAGAACTGGAATTGGAGATGTGGATGCTGTGGAGAATATCCTGCTGACATCTACATCAGGGAGCTCATACGCTTTTGACGCATAAATCAGACAACTCAGAACTCTTCGTGGGATAGAAGGGTCTTCCTTAGATGGTAGGAAGAGCCTTTATACACGAGAGTTGGATGGTGGAGTCAACTCTACTACCGAGAAATCGGGTAGTAGAGTTCCTTTTGCGGGAGAACTAGGAATTGTATCCCAAGGTTGGATACATTTCTGTCTCCACTGAAAGGTCGCTCCTAATCCACCAGTTGTATTGGCAGCACCACGACTTCGGGCTGCCACACTCTGTGGTTCTCCTCTCATCTGAGAGAGAAGACCAGAGTTTAATTCCTGCTGATCTGGTCGTGACTGAGACCCAGACAGTCAGGAATTGCCACCAACAACGAACCTGACGGAGAAGGTCCGACGGAGAAGATCCAAAGAAGAAGATAGATCTCTATTAGGTTATCATTGTGGTGTAGAATGAAAATCCAAGATTTGTAATAGATTTTCATTATGATTTGTAAGAAAGTCTAAGAAAATGTAATAGACTTTTTGTGGTGAAATGAGAATAGAAATGACAATTCTTCTATGCTCAATGATTTGTATTTGTGGATGAATTGTGGACATGATAGATAATAAAATCATCTTTTCTGTTTTAGAGTATATGATATTATCAGAGGTATTATGGACGTGATAATATGTATGAACTCAAAAGAAAATAGATTGATTTCTATGCAGAGGTCAAAACATGACAATGAGTAAGTAGATTCGGAAATTGATTCAGAGGTTATGAAAACATGATAAATAACGAATCTCCATTTAATAAATTGATAAAAGATTATGAACGGATGAACCGTTAGGAAATGATGAACAGATGAACTGTCGAGTGAATATAATAAATGAACGGATGAACCGTCAAGTATTAATGAATATGTGAAACGTCGGATGAATGAGGAACTTCTGCCTATAAATATAGCAAAAATCTGGCGAGAACGAATACTTCTACTCCTCAACATAAAAATATCATCTGGAGAAGCATCCAAGAAGACTGAGATACCCTCAAGGTTCAGAAAGGCACTAAAGAACGCCCTGCTGGTCCAGTCAAAACGAAGAAGACGGAAGCAGGCGAAGGTTCGTCTGCACCCAAGCCACCAAGGGACATTCTGGATTTTCTGCTCGAACCAGAAAGGACTGAAGAAGAGGAAGCCATGAGGATGGCCGCTTGCAAATTCCTCGTGGGTTCTAGCAAGGAGGTTCTCGGCTCTTTTGCTGATCACGTCTTTGAGAAGGACGGTAGTGGCCCACGTCCAAAAGTAGAGAAGGATGATAGTGATCTTCCTTAATATCATGTATCATCATTCATAAAAATAAAATAAAAAATTTATTTTTAAACATGAATTTGTCTGATGATTACAAGTATTTACATTTATACATAGTACTTTTTAAGGAATTTGCCATTAATAGGCATCAAAACTTTTCGACCATCCAATTCTGAGAGTTGATAAGCTCCATTTGAGAAAACTTTGCTCACAATATAGGGACCTTCCCACTTTGCGTCAAATTTGCCCTTACTCATATGAGTCATAGTCATAGGACGTCTGACTGTTAGAACAAGTTCTCCTTTTTGATATGATCGAACTCTGACTTTTTTATTAAAAGCTCTTAAAATTCTAGCTTGATAGAATTCAATATTCTGTTGAGCAGCTAATCGCTTTTCATCCAGAGCTTCTAATTCCTGAAGTCGAAGACGATCGTTATTTTCAGCAGTGAGTTCATTAGCGATTGCTATCCTTAAAGAAAGAATTTGAATCTCTAATGGAAGAACAGCTTCGCAACCATACACCAGAGAGAAAGGTGTACATTTGGTAGCATTACGAACTGTAGTGCGATAAGCCCACAAACATTCCCCGAGCTTGTCACTCCAATTACGTTGTTAGTGGAGACAAACTTCTTTAGGAGTTTGATGATAGTCTTGTTGAAAGCTTCTGCTAATCCGTTAGCTGCTGGATTATATGCGGTAGAAGCCACATTATTGATCCGGTGATCGTCACAGAATCGAGTAAATTTCTGGCTGACAAACTGTGGTCCGTTATCATGAACAATACGTCGAGGAACACCAAATCTGTAGATGACGTGGTGCTTAATAAAGCTGATAACATTAGACGTCTTAACTTCAGATAAAGGAATGGCTTCGGCCCATTTGGAGAAGTAATCGGTTATTGCGAGAATGAACCGATGACCTTTAGATGACGGTGGATTGATCGGGCCGACAATGTCCTTGCCCCAAGCTTCGAAGGGCCATAATGCTGCCGTCGGATGTAAAAATTCCGAGGGTTGATGAATAAAATCTGCATGGATTTGACAAGCTTTACACTTCTTTGCATATTCGATGGCATCAGATACCATGGTGGGCCAATAATAACCCATACGTCGAATACGGTCTTGAAGTTTGGTCCTGGATGATGTGCTCCACAAATTCCATCATGTGCTTCGCGAATGATTTGTTGAGCCTCGTCACCGGCAACACATCGTAGGAGTAAACCATCATAAGCTCGACGATATAAGGTCTTTGTTGTATGATTGTAGTAGAATCTGAGTGATCGTCGTCTGATAGATGCTGCCTCACTCGGATCATCCGGAAGAATATCATATAATACTAGATCTAAGAAAGGAAGTCTCCAATCTTTATCCGTATTCTGATTCTCAGTCGAGTTACTGAAGATGAATTCCATGCTGGAATCGGATGAAGATGACATCGATTTACGACTGAATCCAAATCCTCTTGTTGTGTTGACGTCATGAGATATTGATTCTTCAATGTCAACTGGAAGTCCTAGAGTCAAGTTATTTTTAAGATGAAATAATTCTCGATTACGAACAACAATCATTTGTTGCCGTCTGATTGGAATAGCCAGCACCGCTGCAAGATTAGCAAGGGCATCAGCTTCTGTGTTACATGCTCGCCTAACATGTTCAATGAAGAATTCTTCAAACGAAGAAGCCATAGATATAGCTGTTTTATGATAAGGAACCAGATCTTGATGGCGAACTTTATAAGTACCCTTGATCTGATTGACAATAAGTTTAGAGTCTCCATACGCCTCCAAATGTTGAATATTCAGATGTTTAGCGAGTTGAAGACCAATAAGTAATGCGTTGTACTCAGCTACATTGTTTGAACACGGCTGATCGAGAGAATAAGCTCTTTGGATAGCAAGACCTTCTGGCGATACAAGAACAATTCCAACTCCAGCGACAATATCGCCATTAGGACCAATTCTTGATGCTCCATCAAAGAATAGACGCCAAGTAGGATCTTCTTCAGCAATTTGATTTGAATCTAGGACTTCATCTGGGATTTCATCATAGAGTTTTGAATTTTCTGGAATTGAGTGAGCAGCCAAAAAATCAGCTAAAGCTTGTCCTTTGACTGATTTCTGAGGAATATAGTGCATGTCATACTGAGCAAGTAGGATTCCCTAGTTAGCCAATCGAGAATTCAAAACACTGGGTTTCTTCATCATGATCCGTATATGATTGATCCTGGAGATGACATGAATAGTCTGGCAAATGATATAATGACGTGTCTTTTGGACAGCAAACATCAAGGCTAGACATTCTTTTTCAACCGGTGAATATCGAGGTTCAGCTCCGGTCATAGTGCGGCTGAGATAATAAATGGCTTGTTCATGGCCATTTTGATTCTTTTGAGCGAGTAATGCACCCAATGAATGACTCATTGCTCGAGTATAGAGGAGGAACTGTATTCCTGAGACGGGAGGTACCAATACTGGAGGGCTCATTAGATATTGTTTTATATCATCGAATGCTTTCTGACATTCATCATTTCAGATAAAAGAGACACCTTTCTTCATAAGTTTGTTGAATGGTCTGCAGCGTCCTGATAAATTAGAGATAAATCTCCTGATATAAGCGATTCTTCCTTGAAATCCTCGTAGCTCTTTTAAGGTGCGTGGAGGACGCATCTCTTGGATGGCTTTGATCTTCTCGGGATCCACGTGTATACCTTTAGAGCTAATGACGAAGCCGAGAAATTTACCACTAGAGACGCCTAAGAAGGACTTAGTAGGGTTCATCTTTAATTGATGCTTACGCATTAGATCAAATATAGTCTTCAAATCTTGGATATGATCCTCCTTTTGTCGACTTTTAACTGCAATATCATCAACATAGCATTCGACTGTTTTTCGCAAATGTTCACGGAATATAGTGCTCATAGCTCGTTGATAAGTTGCTCCTGCATTCTTGAGACCGAATGGCATAACTGTATAACAGTATGTACCAATCGGCGTTCTGAAAGAAGTGTGCTTCTCATCCTCTGGAAACATTTTGATCTGATTGTACCCAGAATACCCGTCCATAAATGACATTCGTTCAAATCCACAGGTATTATCAACCATGACATCAGTGATTGGTAGAGAGAATTCGTCTTTAGGACATGTCGTATTGAGATCGCGGAAAGTCTATGCATATTCTGATCTTGCCAGTCTTTTTAAGAACAGAAACAATATTAGCCACCCAATCAGGATGTTGTTCCTCTCTAATAAACCCAGAGGTAATGAGTTTATTGACTTCAGCTTCAATTGCATCCATGATGTCTGGACGAAATCGTCGCTGTTGTTGTTTGACCGGTTTAGCATTCGGCAAGATATTGAGCTTGTGAGTTGCAATTTGAGGATCAAGCCCTGGCATATCTTCATAACTCCAAGCAAAGACATCGATGTAATCACGAATGAGTTTGATCATGTCTTTCTTATCAGTTTCTGAAAGACTTTCACTGATGAATATTGGTTTGGGAGATCCCTCTTCACCAACATCTATTTGAACAAGTTTATCTTCAGTCGGAGGTTCTTTTTGCTCGAAATGGAACTCCCATTGATTATCTAATCTTTGGGCCCACTATTCTGGTTCAGGTGAGATTTCAAACTCTTCTTCGTCTTCATCACTTTCTTCAGAATGGTCAATGGAAACCATATTGGAAGACAAAATGTTGCAGTAGAAGTCACCGATACTCGTATCGGAATCCCAAGAAGTGGTACTAAAAGAATCAGATCTCTTATCTTCGTCAGACTCGGGATCTTCATGGATAATATTGATGAAAGGAGTAGGAGCAGTATAACCCAATCCGCATTTCGTCCTTCCATATTTCAAAGGAGGAATCCGGACAGGTATTTTTCTTCCTTTTCCATCATTGAGGCCAGTCCTGAAGTCATAGCCCATATTTTTGATGATGTCTCTAGATTGCTGACTATAACGACGTAGTTGTAATCTTCCAGTATCATCATTTTTGTCATCATCTTCAAGATCAGAAGGATTTTGAGGCCCTTTGTAGAAGAATATTGGAATGTCTCCTGGTTTTCTGCTTGGAACTAGAAAGTATGAAGATTGTACAGGTTCTAGAGATACATCTGTATGAACAGTCTGTACAACTCCTATGGTTATTGTGTTCAAGTCATCTAACAGATGTAAATAACTATGAACATAATTACACACATCAACGTACTGCAAAGGTGGAGACTTTTCATTAAATGTAAAAGCAGCAATATTTACATTGGGAGAAGGCTGAGCCTTAGAGATTTTAGCCAAGTCAATGACTAAAGGGGGAGAAGAAGAAGAAGCTTTGCTTCGATTAAGATCGATAACAAATGGCTCAGAAGAGGTGAGCACCCTTGAAGTTTGAGTAGGAAGAGTAGTCCGCCCTCCAACTGGAATTAGCAGAGTATCTTGTGAAGATACAAGAACTGTAGTACGCCCACTGACAGGAATGATCAGTGTATTTGAGTAGATGACTGAGGTAACGGAGAGATCCGTACACTCACTGGAATGATAAAGAATCTTCTCCAGAGGGTTTAGGAGATTGTTGCTGAGTAGTTCGACCTTTAACAGGGATTATTAAAGTCTCACTTTGTGCATCTTCTTTCTCCATAGCTTGTATGATCCTTGTATACTCTTCTTTGTACATTCGGAAATCGTTGAAATAAGCTTCAACCCATGGAAGGGATTTATATCAGCAACTTCTTTTTGTACTCTTCCATTGCTATCAATGTATTTAAAACACTGATGAAGAGTAGAGGGCACCACATTATTTTCATGAAGAAAGGGCCTCCCCAGAAGAAGATTATAGGATCCCGCGATCTCTATCACATAGAAAGTGACTTTAGATCTAAAATCGCCTATCTGAAGCTTCAGATGAATCTTTCCCAAAGGCTCACTTCGGCTTTGATTGAATCCCAAGATAGTAGTAACCGTCTTGGAGAGCTTGTGAAGAGGGATTTTTAGTTCATCCAACAAACTCTTTGGCATTATGCTTATAGCAGACCCTGGGTCAATGAGGATACGATCTATCTTCATCGTATTAATATAACCAGTGTAGTAGAGATGTCGGTTATGTCGATTATCCTCCAGTAGCATGTCATCTTGTGTAAAGGTAATATTTGGAATAATCTCCAGTACACTGTTGCAATGTAAGCAAGTGGCAGGTTCCGCATCTGGCTTCTTCAATTGTGCAAGACAAGAGTCAGCTTGTAGAAGTGCTTCACTTAACGTCTCCCGAGTTTCTTTAGAAAGACGTAGAAGTTCAAAGAGGGACATTCTAGCTGGAGTATTAGCAAGTTGAGCCAAAATGTCAAAGTTGTAAGGCTTCTGAAGTCCAAGAGGAGAAGACTTCTTGATTGGCTTATCAAACTGAGCCTGTTATTTGCCTTTTTCCAGAGCTGTAGGCTTGGGAGGAACAGGTTCAACTGGTGTAGTTAAAGGAACAGGTGCAGTAGATGATTCTTCTTCAGGAGGAACATTAGGAGCATCTTTATCAGCTGGAGGGATATCAAGAGGATCCTCAGGATTTTTAGAATAATCCTTTAGGTAAGGTTTCCCCGTTCGAGTAGTACTAACAAGTGCTTCTTCTTTGTCTTTTGGCTCTGTGTCAGAGGTAGACCCAAAAGAAGTCATATGACATGACTTGATCTTTCCAGCCTTCTTGGATTTTCGAGAAGAAATCTTTTGAGGAGAAGGAGATTCAAAGTCTGTTATTAGATCAGGATGGATCCACATGATTTCTCCAGTCTCCAAAGTGATTGGTGCTAATCCTTCAGACTGTGGAGGAGGAATATTTACTATTTCAAGAGTTGCCTTGGGAATAGGAACGATTCCGCTTTCAAGAAATTGAGGAGGGAAGTCTCCAAATTGCATAGAGACGACATTAGAAGTGACAGTCTTCTCTTTTGGAGTAAGAGAGATAGCTCCAGACTTAATCATTTCTTGGATCTTTCCTTTCAGTACATAACATGTACGAATTGTGTGACCCAGCATTCTGTGATATGGACAGTATTTAGGATGATCTGTTTTACCAGCTTCATCAGGTTTCTTGATCTCTGGTAATTGTATTTTATTACCTTTCAGCAGACATTCAAAGATACTAAGGACATCGTCGTCATCAAAGAATATTCTTCTTTGGGGCGAGGTGTTCTTGATTGTTGAGTCGTAGAGGCAGGAGTTTGAACATTTGATGCATCTTTGCTCTGAAGATTAACTTCAAGAGTTTTTTTTTCCTTTGCGAGCATTATTTTTATTGTTAGCACCTTGTCCTGTTTCTTTAGGAGTCATCTGCACTCCTAAACCTTTGAAGGTTTCAGCACTGATTTCTGCAGCTTTGGCACTGACTACGAAGGAAGGCCAATCTTGAAATTGAGTAGACCCTGTCCACATACTGATGATTGGCAACAAGTTTGATTTGCACGTGTCAATGGTGACAGCATCAGGAGTTCCAAGAGGCATCTTCAGAGCTTCTCTTCGAAACCGTTCAATGTATTCCTCTGTAGATTCATTATTTTTCTGCTTGATTCTAATAAGAGCAGACATAGTCATGTCAATAAGCCCTTCATAGAACCTTTCAAGAAACATCTGTTTGAAGCCAGCAAATGAGGTAATGCTCCCATCTGGGAGACTTCTATACCATTCATAAGCCGTTCCCTTGAGACATCCAATAAATACCCGAGTAAGGAGGGCATCACTTGGTTGCAGTTGGTCAGTCATCACTTTAAAGTGATTAATAAACTGACTTGGAGAAGTGGTTCCATCATAGAATGAGATAGTAGGAGGCTTGTATTTAGGAGGATATGATACTTGCTTCCATTCTATCGGATAAGGCTGCTTGATGCCTAACCTTTGTAAACCATCCTTCTGTTTGAATGCCTCAAATTGAGTTTTGAGATTCTTCAATTCTTCAGAGACAACTCCCGAAGATTGTGGAGTTGTGGCTTGTAGAGAATAGTTGGGAGGAGGAACAGCATTGTAAGCACTACCCTCAGCTCCAGAGAGACTAGGATTTAGTTGAGCTGGTCCAGGAGTATTGGATTGTACTGCTGGAGGAACTTGTACTGGACTTATATCAGTATCAACTGGTATGGCATCTGGTACAGTCTGTCGATTTTACAACTGAGCTGTCATGAGTTCATACATCGACTTCAATGTGTCAGTCATAGACTTCATTTGCTGTTCCAAAGAAGCAATTCTTTGATCTTGAGGAGTCAAGGAAGAAGAAGGTTCATCAGTATTCCCATCAACCATGTAAGTCGTGACTGTATGAGGGATTATTGATGAACTAGTGGATGTTGTATGCTCTGAATCATTGCTTCGTGCATCAAAGTCAACTATAGAAGAATTACCCCCAGTAGGAAGAGGTGGGAAATTAGATTCTCCAAGAAATTCAGAATCAATTTCAGGGATCAAATTTCTTTGACTAGAAGCCAGGACTCTTGCTCTGGTGTTTCTATATACTCCATCTGGACTATCAACTCTACCCCCCGGTGTCCCGAGAAGTCATGTTGACAGAGGCAAACAAAGGCTCATCTTCATCAGGCATAGGTTCATACTGAATCCTATTGAAGACAGACTGTCGTTTAGTTTGACATCTGCATTGCATTATGGTTCTTGGCTGGAAGTCACATTCATGATCACCATGGTCTTGAACCGTTGATTGACATCTGCACTGAATTATGACTCTTGGATAGAAGTCACATTCAGCATGTTCTTTTGACATAGAATTACTCCTTCTCTTCTGTTGAAGATATTCCCGTAAATCTGTTTGCGAAGATTGAGGAGTATACTTCCTGTTCTTGGGTCTTGATGGCTCTTGATTATACAAAGAGTGATTAATGTGAGCCACATAATTTCTTGTATACTCTACATCTGGATCTTTTATCTTCATATCCAATTAGTATGGTTTCTTAACACCAGAAGTGCTGAGTTTTGTTCTTAAATCAGTGGAAGATAACACATTAATTTTGGAAACATGGAGTTTTCCTTCTATTGATCTGGATATTTGCAGAGAAGGAAGAGTTGAACACTCCTTTGATTAGGAGTTGGTAACAGACCCTCTTTAATGGACAGATTATGTGCCCAATTTGAAGAAGTCATAGGAGAAGATATTAAGGAATATTTCTTCTTAGACTCAATCAGATTTTGAGACATAGAATGTCCAGAAGGAAGAGTAGTCAAAAGACCATCTCCTTTCCTTTGACTAACAAAAGTATCAGTCAAAGCTGTTCCTGAAGTAAAAACTACAGGAGCAGAAGAAACAACTAAAGAGTTATTCCTTTTCGAAGGGACTTTGTGTGGAAGACCACCCCCAGTTCTAGTAGAACTCGGTAAAGAAGAAGAGATAACTAAGGAGTATTCTTCTCTGATGAAATACACGCTGAAACAGATTTGGCTAAAGAACCAGTACTGTTAGCGTGACTTTTAATTTTAGAATTACACGCTGGAACAGATTTGGCTAAGGAGCCAGTACTGTCAGCGTGACTGTTGAATGTGGGATTGCACACTGGAATAGATTTGGCTAAGGAGCCAGTACTATCAGCGTGACTTTTAGAGTTGAATTTGCAGGAACAGATTTGGCTAAGGAGCCAGTACTGTCATCGTGACTTTTAGGATTGAATTTGCACGCTGGAACAGATTTGGCTAAGGAGCCAGTACTGTCAGCATGACTTTTAGGGTTGAATTTGCACGCTAGAACAGATTTGGCTAAGGAGCCAGTACTGTCAGCGTGACTTTTAATTACTGTCATCTTCGAGCGCACAAAAGTGTGCGTGCTTGCAGTGGAGTTCTTGCCAGAGGTAGGAGTAGACACTGTGGCGGAGACTTCACCATTGACTGCCAACTGATTCTTAGGGACATAGACAGAGTGTCCCTTCGACTTGGCAGTGATGATGGAGGCTGGAGTGGGCTTGCCACCCTTAGCCCGCTGCATTTCTTCATAGGCGAGTTGATCGAATTTGATCATCACCTTCTTCGTCGAGCCGATTGACGAAGTGTCGCATTGAGTTTGCCATCTCAGAAGAGGAGATGGTTTTCCCCAGCAGAGTCGCCAATTTGTTTCCATAAAGAAATTTCTTTATTTGTTGTGTTTCTGGGAAAATTACAACTGTAGGAATCCGATCTAGAAGACGATCGCTTTATCCCTTGGACTATGCGAAGAAGAAAAGCTCTCAAATTTTGACAGTAGATATCAATGTATCTGTACAATGAATGAGAAAAAGAACTCTATTTATAGAGTCAAAAATAATAACTGAAAAGATAACTGTCTTCACAGCCTGTGCTTAGTTGAAAAATCAGCAGGATTTAACATACGCAAGGTTGTGAGCAGTTACTGGACGTGGCCTGTAACTGTTGGACACATGGCAATCATGCATGCGTCGTATGCAAGTTACAGGACACGCACGCGAGAGATCAGTGGCATGGCTGCCACGTACTCCAATTTTATGAAATCCACGCAGACTCGTTGAAGACGAAATCTACGCGAACTCGGTGTAGAAAGCTTCAAAATCCACGCAAACTTGGGACAGGAAGCTTCAGGATCCACGCAGACTTCGAGGCAAAGAACTCGAAAATCCACGCAAACTTGAGGAAGAAAACTTCAGAATCCACGCAAACTTGAGATGAAGATCACAAATACTCGCAGACTTGAGATAGAACTGCCAGCTGTCTTGATTCGGCGTGTCTCGACTGACACAAATCTCTGACAGTGATTGCTTTGTCAGTCGCATTAAATGATAAGAAACCCTTTTGGTACGCCAACTCGACGAAGGCTGAGTCTTGCTGAAGAAGATTTCGAAAATCACGCAATAGACGGCGATGATCTCTCGAAGTCTGTACATACGTGGCATATGAAGTGACATTCTTCGACTGTTGTGCTGTCAGTCATAATTACTCTCTGACAAATGATGAGCTGTCTTCCCAGCGTGATTTGTTTATATTGTCTGGATCAACTGAGCGTGACTTTTGACTCTGTCTTGATCAACTCAGCGTGACTTTCATTTTTAAAGGCCTACAAGACCCCTTCAAAGTTTTCGAAAAATTGAAAAGACTTCAAAATTTTCGAAATACTTTGAAAATAGAGATGATAAAATGGATTTAGTCACGCTGAGATGACTTCAAAATTTTTCGGAAGTCGAAAAGACTTCGAAGTTCTTTGAAAACATCCAAATGAACTTATTAAATGTCATAATGACTCTTCGTTCTTCGAGATGTGTATCCAATTTATGGTGGAATATGAACCGCCGGCAAAACTCAGTTATATAAACAGGAAGAAGTTCCATTTTTAATCTTCATCTTACGTCAATATGACACCAAAGGAGAAAGCTGAGGAAGAAGCAGCAAGTTGGGCTTTTATTCTCATGGTGACCCCACTTTTGGGGGTGAAGAGCCAGAGCCCCTTGTCTTCGAGCTCAAGATGATCCCTTGCAACTAGCCAAGAATTTCTTGAGCTATTTTGGCTTGGATGGCTCGTCCTCTTCTGATGGGCAGCCTCATAGAGCAGCGTGAAATGTTTAAAGCTTGTTGCACTGGGAGTTAGGAGCGTAGAAGAACTAGGCACCAAGCTCAGTCGCTCTGGGAAATAGAGCGTGACTTTTATGCTTTGTTGCACTTTTTGTTTGTCTTTTGTAAGGCCATCAGTGCCTGTCTTAAGAAAGAAAGTACAACTTTTGTGTTTGATCTGCGTGCCTTAATGAGAAATATAATCAGCAGTCTTTGATTGTTTCCAATGTTGTCTTCCAAAGCACACGTGACACTCATTCACAATTTACGAGCGCTATTTATGCGGATCTTTTCCAAGAATGGACTTGTACTTTGCCCTTTAAATAGATGGAAGAGTTTCGCAAATACTCATCTCCCATTCCTCTTCTTCTTCTCTGAGAATGAAATTTTTGGAGATTTCACTCTCAGACAGGAAAGCAATGTTTTCTATTGTTCGACTTCTGCGCACTGTATCAAACATGAGTTTGTCGATCCTTAGCACCAAACTTGAAGGTAAGTCAGTGTAATAGTGTACTTATTTTTGCTGTTGAAGATAGGCTTTATGTTCTTGTTTTGATTTGAACAATACACGCCTGTCTCTGTTTGATAAATGCATACTGAATGATTTTGTTGATCTTTCTGCAGAAACTTGGCTGAAAATTTTCTTCAGAACTGGCATTGGGGATGTGGATGCTGTGGAGAAATCCTGCTGACATCTACATCAGGGAGCTCATACGCTTTTGACGCATAAATCAGACAACTCAGAACTCTTCGTGGGATAGAAGGGTCTTCCTTAGATGGTAGGAAGAGCCTTTATACACGAGAGTTGGATGGTGGAGTCAATACTACGAGAAATCGGGTAGTAGAGTTCCTTTCGCGCGGGAGAACTAGGAATGTATCCCAAGGTTGGATACATTCCTGTCTCCTCTGAAAGGTCGCTCCTAATCCACCAGTTGTATTGGCAGCACCACGACTTCGGGCTACCACACTCTGTGGTTCTCCTCTCGTCTGAGAGAGAAGACCAGAGTTTGATTCCTGCTGATCTGGTCGTGACTGAGACCCAGACAGTCAGGAATTGCCACCAACAACGAACCTGACGGAGAAGGTCCGACGGAGAAGATCCAAAGAAGAAGATAGATCTCTATTAGGTTATCGTTGTGGTGTAGAATGAAAATCCAAGATTTGTAATAGATTTCCATTATGATTTGTAAGAAAGTCTAAGAAAATGTAATAGACTTTTGTGGTGAAATGAGAATGGAAATGACAATTCTTCTATGCTCAATGATTTGTATTTGTGGATGAATTGTGGACATGATAGATAATAAAATCATCTTTTGTTTTAGAGTATATGATATTATCAGAGGTATTATGGACGTGATAATATGTATGAACTCAAAAGAAAATAGATTTCTATGCAGAGGTCAAAACATGACAAATAAGTAAGTAGATTCGGAAATTGATTCAGAGGTTATGAAAACATGATAAATAATGAATCCCCATTTAATAAATTGATAGAAGATTATGAACGGATGAACCGTTAGGAAATGATGAACAGATGAACTGTCGAGTGAATGTAATAAATGAACGGATGAACGTCAAGTATTAATGAATATGTGAAACGTCGGATGAATGAGGAACTTCTGCCTAAAATATAGCAAAATCTGGCGAGAACGAATACTTCTACTCCTCAACATAAAAATGTCATCTGGAGAAGCATCCAAGAAGACTAAGATAGCCTCAAAGGTTCAGAAAGGCACTGAAGAACGCCTGCTGGTCCAGTCAAAACGAAGAAGACGGAAGCAGGCGAAGGTTCGTCTGCACCCAAGCCACCAAGGGACATCTGGATTTTCTGCTCGAACCGGAAAGGACTGAAGAAGAGGAAGCCATGAGGATGGCCGCTTGCAAATTCCTCGTGGGTTCTAGCAAGGAGGTTCTCGGCTCTTTTGCTGATCACGTCTTTGAGAAGGACGGTAGTGGCCCACGTCCAAAAGTAGAGAAGGATGATAGTGATCTTCCTTAATCATGTATCATCATTCATGAAAATAAAATAAAAATTTATTTTTAAACATGAATTTGTCTGATGATTACAAGTATTATATTATACATAGTACTTTTAAGGAATTTGCCATTAATAGGCATCAAAACTTTTCGACCATCCAATTCTGAGAGTTGATAAGCTCCATTTGAGAAAACTTTGCTCACAATATAGGGACCTTCCCACTTTGCGTCAAATTTGCCCTTATCATATGAGTCATAGTCATAGGACGTCTGACTGTTAGAACAAGTTCTCCTTTTTGATATGATCGAACTCTGACTTTTTATTAAAAGCTCTTGAAATTCTAGCTTGATAGAATTCAATATTCTGTTGAGCAGATAATCGCTTTTCATCCAGAGCTTCTAATTCCTGAAGTCGAAGACGATCGTTATTTTCAGCAGTGAGTTCATTAGCGATTGCTATCCTTAAAGAAGGAATTTGAATCTCTAATGGAAGAACAGCTTCGCAACATACACCAGAGAGAAAGGTGTACATTTGGTAGCATTACGAACTGTAGCACGATAAGCCCACAAACTTCCCCGAGCTTGTCACTCCAATTACGTTTGTTAGTGGAGACAAACTTCTTTAGGAGTTTGATGATAGTCTTGTTGAAAGCTTCTGCTAATCGTTAGCTGCTGGATTATATGCGGTAGAAGCCACATTATTGATCCGGTGATCGTCACAGAATCGAGTAAATTTCTGGCTGACGAACTGTGGTCCGTTATCATGAACAATGCGTCGAGGAACACCAAATCTGTAGATGACGTGGTGCTTAATAAAGCTAACACCAAATCTTTGCGAGCCTCCTCCCGCGGGTGCGTTTTCTGAACCGGGCCAGCGCTTCCTTCGGAGAGCATCTCTTCAAACGCTTGTTGGTCGAAGTGGACGACCATCTTTGTTGCGTGGAGCAACTTTGGCTGCGTCCGATTGCATCACCAACTCCTCAGCCATGGAGAAGTTAGTCCCCAGCAGAGTCGCCATCGTGTTTGCTATGAAATATAAAAGAACAGAACAATTATCGGAGGACCGGACTTTTACTTCACGTTACAAAACTCGCTTGTACAAAGAAAGCCTAGGGACGAAAACCTAGGTACAGTAGTCTAAGTACAATTGTTTATTTGTAGATTCTGGGGGATGACGATAGAGGCTCGGGAAGGCGACGGCAGCCCTGCCTTACCTTGGACGATCGGTACGCAGCCTTGGCTCCTGTGAAAAGATGGTTGGCGTTGATGAAGAAATGCTCTTCTTGCTCTCCCTCTGACTGCTCTTCTGGCTTCTCTCTCTCTGTGTGTATTTTTCTCTGACTATGGGGGGAAGTCTCTCTGTATATACGTATTTCTCTCTGATATTGTATATCTCCCCTTGTATATCTTTGCAAGGGAATGGCACCCTGCTATTTATAATAGTGGGATGTGATCATTAGGGTTGCCAATGATTAGCTCTTGGAGATGGCGGCGGCCTGGGGATTGGTCAATCCAGTCCGTTCGTTTCTGATTGTGACGAATCCGAGCAATTAGGTGTAGATTACACCAAATCCCATTAGCAATTAATGCTGATTGAATAAATCTTCCTTATAATGATCTTCTGATATCTGTGAATAAATTAGATCTATTCTTCTGCCACGTGCCCAGATTATTGGGATTTGACCCAATCTTTAATGGCAGCAATGAATGAGGCATATAATCTTTAATTAGATCTATCTCTGCCGAGTGGGCCGCATATGAATTTGAGCCGCATATGGTTAAGCCCACGTGTCAGGGCTGCCTGGGCAGTGGCCCTCACTTGAGCCCTTGAACCGCAGGGGAGTAATCTTTGTGGGCCGCATAGGTACATATCCGTTGAGCCGCATGGATATGATCCTCTTGAACCGCATGAGAAGTCCGCTCGAGCCGCATGAGGCTTTCTTGACCTGAGCCGCATAGGACAGATTCACTCTGAACTGTATGAGAAGTTCTTTGCTCGAGCCGCATGAGGCTTTCTTGACCGGAGCCGCATAGGATTCATTCTGAACCGCATGAGAAGTGCTTTGCTCGAGCCGCATGAGGCTTTCTTGGCCTGAGCCGCATAGGACGGATCCACTCTGAACCGCATGAGAAGTGAGCCGCATACGAACGCCCACGTGGCAAGGCCACGTGGCATTTTTCATGGCTTTCGGGGGATTTGTGTCAGAGATTTTTTCTTCCCTAGAGATTCAGCATTATGACAGAGTCATAATTACCTGCTTTTGTGTCAGGGCTGTCAACTTTTCAGAGGGGTCATCCGTCAAAGCAATTAATGCAGCATGGGTCGGAGGGGAGCACTGTCAGGCCACGTGTCTTCTGAGCCGCATGGAATGCTCGGGCTGCATAGCTCCTTATGTCGCACGGCTCCCTGAGCCGCATGAGTTTTTGAGCCGCATGGATCTTTTCTGGCCACATGAATCATTTTCTTTAGTATTTTCCATGCTTCTACAGGAAGAGGGTATCTGTTCTTGATTGTCAATGAGTTCAAGGTACGATAATCTACGCATAACCTAGACGTACCATCCTTCTTTTTCACAAGAAGCATCGGGGCTCCCCAAGGCGATCCACTAGCACGAATGAATCCTTTGGTTCTGAGTTCTTCAATCATCTTGTACAATATCTCCAACTCTGATGGCGCCATCCTATAGACTCTCTCTGATACTGGGGCTGCCCGGGGATCAAGTCTATGGTGAACTCGATCTCCCGCTCCGACGGCATCCCTGGAAGCTCTTTTGGGAAAACATCTGGAAACTCCTCGACTATCCGAGGTAACTGTACTGCTGCTACTGCCATCCGCAATATTGGAGGAGAAGGTTTAACTTCGCCTCGGGAGAAGAAAACTCTGGCTCGCTGGTATGCTAAAAACAACCCTGCCAATGTGGCAGTCTATTCTAGCATACTGGCTCCTCAACCAATCCATCCCTAAGACCACATCATAATCGGCCATCGGAAACTCTATCAATCTAGCGGGAAACTCTCTACCGCTAACTACGATCCGACACGAGGTAAACACTCTATCTACTCCCACGAGATCGTTACCAGTATGTATATTGAGCCTTACTGATAATGACTTGGGCTCCAATCCTATCCGTGTCATGAATCGTGCAGACATAAATGAATGTGATATACCAGAATCAAATAAAGCTGAAGCTGGAAAGGAATTGACGAGAATAGTACCTGCCACGACCTCTTCTGGTGCCAATCCTTCCTCTACGGTCATCACCATAGCCTGACCATGCCCTCGGGGTGCTGGTCCCCTCTGCTGAAATCCTCGCTGCCTGTTCTGACTCAGGGCTTGGGCTTGTGCATGCTGCTGGGGGGTGTTGTTGCTGAAACGCCTGGGACTGAAGCGGTAAGGGCCTCTGAGGCTGATATTGCTGCTGCTGGAGGTCCTCTCACCGAAGAGCTAGAAAGGTTGGACAATGATGAACTACCCCTATTCGGGCAGGATCCAAGCTTATGATCTGCTGCTCCACAAGCCAGGTATAATCCCTGCGCCCTGCGATATTCTGCTACCACATGGCCGGGCTTCCCGCAATGAGAACATCCCACCGCGGAAGAGTGATTCTGCTTCTGCGGCTGAGGGTACATCGGGGCTGAATGTTGAACCGACGTCACTGAGGCCGTCCTCCTCGGAGCTCCAATGGTCAAGGCCCGAACAGCCGGGGCTGGTGCTGAAGACTGATTCATCTGGCCGTGAGATCTCTTCCGACCTCCGGCCCTATCCACGATCCTCTGGGAGGTATACTCATGCCTCCTAGCTGCTTTCAATACTGCATCAAAAGTCTGATGCTCAAACTGCTCCACTGCCAAAAAAATCTCGAGATGGAGTCCCTGCTAGAATAGCTGGGCTCTATCATACTCGGTTGCCACCAAAGTGGGAGCGAACCGACTGAGTCTGGAAAACTCGGCCGTATATCCGTCGACCGTTCTGCCCATCTGCTTCAGATTGGTGAACCTCGTCTGTAGATCGTACCGAGCTACAACATCGAAGTACTTGGTCTGGAATCTCTTTCTGAATACTGCCTAAGCAATGGGTGCTACTAATCCAATGGCCTGCGCCGCCCATCAACTACGGGCAAGATCTAACAACTGGAGGCGCACTACGGCCACCTTCTCATTCTCTGGGGTCCTGGATGCTTCTAGAATCACCTCTGTATCCTGTAGCCAAGCGTCTGCGATGACAGCATCTTCGCTACCATCAAAAAATGGAGGGTTCAAGCGCTTGAAGCTGTTGGTCGTGCTGTTACCCTGATGACCTCCTCTGGTCAGAGCATCGGTCACTGCCTGGTGCAAGGCATCTCCTCGTTGATCTTGGAAAGCTATCAAGGTCCTGATGAGACCTACCAAAGTGCCATTATCAGGCTCTGCAGGCTGAATTGGCTGGACGGGTGGCTCTCCTTCAATAGGCACGACTCTGGAGGCTACTCCCGAATGCTGGGCCTGATCTCCAGGTTGCTGCTGGTCCACGGGAGGTACTCCGCCTTGCTGATCGGCAGGGCCATGTACAATACCGCTGAAGAAGACGACATAAGGAACAATAAGGAATGACCTAGACAGACCAACAATACAAGCATATAATCAGGACAAGAAGTTCAGGGATTCAGAGGGTACGAACAGAGATCAAGGGCGAGTACGAATTGAGACATCTATCTGGTAAACCCTCATATATCTTGATTTACAAGACCTGCATGGGACACCACTTAAACCATGTCACGCCCCAGAACCAGAATACTGGATAGCGGGGGCAGACATAGCCAGCTACTTACATTTAAGAGGAACCCACCTCGCTATACGGTCACGGCTGTCGAGATACATGAGGGTTTAACTACAAGCCAACAGTCTCTTAAGGTCATGAACAAGCCTAGTGTCTCAATCACAAGCAAGTAAATAAATGTTACAAGATGTAAGACCACCAAATATATAATAGTAAGGCATCCCAAACATTACATATTCAGCTGATCATGAAGCTAGTCGTTACAAAATGTTAGGACTAGTAAGAGTTTAGTCATACATGATCAACCCTAGGATCTGTCAATCATGTTACAGCCCGTATGTAGACAGTGAGTAAAGTGCAATCGAGCTAAACAGGTGCTTGCCGGCTAAATACCTTAAAAGAATATCTTTACAATAAAGTAGAAGAGCCAAAAATAACCCACTCGTTGCCCTGGTTACGCCTAGTGGTCACCATCGGGCTGGAAAGTCGGTAGATCCTATGGAGTTGCTCCAAAATCTGGCCATACAAAACCAGCTGGGTCAGATCCCAGAAAGAGCAAGTGCCACAAAGGAAGCTTCACTTAGGAACTAAAAACCAGCAATTAGCACAGAATATAATAATAATATAGTAAAACTGGAGAGATAGAGCATCACGAGGATATACGGTAAGATAACCATGGAACCCTTCAGATAACCAAGTTATAACCCTTAAACCAAACAAGGACTGGGGTTGTAACCCTTCATCTGAACATAACTTGGTTTCTCCTATTTATCGGCAAGATAAGAAAATCAGGACATATAACAATCTTGTGCATGATCAAGACAAGACTAGACTGATTATTCCCCATTCAACAATCACGGCCAAGCAATAAGTACGGCTTGATACTTTAACTAATAGGGTTATCACAGGCCTAGTTACTACAAAGATGCAGCAAAATTATTCCACAGCCACAAGCCCTGTAGACCATCCAGGTTATCCAAGTCAAAATATTAGGGGTTGAATTCAGGTGGGTACATCGTCTAGGAAACGCATGTACCCTTAGGCGACTAAGAGGGTGCAACACATGACAGTATGCGGGAAATGTGCCCTACAAGATGGCAGGCTACAGATCCCAAGCGCGTCCAGGTAACGGGATTGCCTGTAGCTGGAAAATCTCTTCATGACTATTCTAGTTATTAACCATAGTCCATTTCAGTGGATACCCCTGACCGTGGTACTCAGGGGTCCCTATTCTAGACATAATGTAAGACAATACTGGTTTATTTGTACAAGCACATTCGCCCACGATGTCCAGGTTATTTATACTTGTCATGTCAGGTCATGTCATGTAGCCGTCGCAATAGCTTATCGAGATATATCATGTCAGGTTTACTTGTCAAGAGTGCGCCACGGCGGACCACTATCATGTCATGTTACTTGTCAAGAGTGTACCACTACAGGTCACTGTCGTATTCAAGAAACATGTAAAAAATAGCATAGTACAAGCATTCTATCAAGAGACCCAAGTCACAGTGAGGGTCACAAGACCTGCGTTAACCATAGTAATAATAATAATAATACACAGGGCTTATGAGAGGGCCATGCGGCTCAGGATTACTGGATCCCATGCGGCCAGTAAAGGAGAGCACATACAGCTCGGGAGGGGACAGGAGCATGCGGCCAGGGAGGAAAGGGCACATGCGGCTCAAGAAGTCGGGTCTCATGTGGCCAGCAGAAAGGGAGGGCCCCACGCGGCTGGAGGAAGGGTTCTTATACGGCCGGACGGGCATGCGCTTATGCGCCCAGGAAATAGGGTTCTCATACGGCTGGCGGGGATGGACTCTTATGCGGCTGGCAAAGGACTAACTCCCATGCGGCCAGGAAGGGAAGGGGCGCATGCGGCTCAGTTAGGAGCCCATGCGGCTAAGATTCAATCAGAGGTGTATGCGGTCAGCGGGAGAAACATCTCATGCGGCTGGAAAGGGTCAGCCGTATGTGGCTAGGTTCCGATGGAGTCATATGCGGCTGGATAGACTTCATGCTGCCAAGAAGGACTGAATCTCATACGGCCAGGAAGATTTCATGTGGACCAAACTCCATGCGGCCAGGAATGGAACTTGCCGTATAAGGCTATGCGGCTAAGTTCATGCGGTTCAGGGGGTTCAGGGTCTCATGCGGCTAGGATGTGCATGCGACTGAATTTATCCATGCGGCAGGGAAAAGCACTTGCCATATGAAATGCGGTCAAGTACTGTTCTTCTCCTCCGTTCCATCCGAGGGGAAGAATACCATGAAGCCATGCTTCCAAGATCCATAAATCCTCCATCCAAAGTCCAAATCCGAACTTCCATAGGTCAAAATGGGGCAGAATGAAATTCTCTACAACATAGAACCATCAAAACTTGATAATAACTAGATTAAACAGATCAAAACCCAAGAAATCCAGAAAATAAAATAAACTTAGATCTACAAGAATTTAGCCATGGAAATTAAAAATGCCAAGCACTGAAGAGTCTTAGAATGTTGCAAGGAAGAAAATGGAACAATAAATCTTGAGTTCCTCCATGAAGCAAGGTGCACTTGCCTAAGCTCTCCCTCTCTCTCTCTCAGGTAGGTGAGGAGTTAATGGAGGGAAAGAAGAAGAGTAATAAAGAGAGAGAATGAGGGAATGGATTAATAAATAGTAGTGGTGGTGGTAGGTAGGGGGGTTCTCCCTTTGGTTCATGATGAACCAAAGAAAACCAAGCCTAGTCGAACCAACCCAAGGTAAACCAAGCCATGAAATGCCAAGATAAGCCAAGCAAGGAATCATACGATAGAAGATAAAATACGTACACATATACCAAGATACGTAATACGAACAACAGACATTATAGTATGGGTAGGTAAGGGAGTAGCATTAGCGTCAACCAATGCTAAAATATATACTAGCATACCTCCCAACCATACTGGAGACTAGTCCGGGGCCGCTGTCGGATATATCCACTAATATAGCCTATAACATGGCACAATGAGTTTGATATGCAAGTGTCTGTCCCATACGCCTACTAATAGTCTTTCCTTCAATTTCCTGTACGAACCACATCCATGACTCGATTCCATGACTCAGGCAATCCATATCTCTATGCAAGTTGCTAACTAGACTCAATCTAATTAATATATGTATTATCACACGAACCGCCTGTATCGGTAGCGAGCCAAGTACGTAAGGTTGTGCCAAAACAATGTAATCTAACTTACTATGCCGTGTATGATATGTGACAAGGCATAGAAGTCATTTAAAAACAACTTCACACAATCCGGATATGTCTCCTAGATACGTAAGTCAAACACACGTACACAAGCATCAACAACCACATCGATGGCACCCAAGTCATACTTGGACACACTCTACTAACACAACTACTTCTAGCACAACAATAATCCATGTATTTATAAAGTACAAGAAAAGTAGCAAGATATCTTGCCTGGATTTTCGACAAAGGAAAAAAGTATCGGTCTGGCTTCAACCTCTGTAGACAAGTGATCACGAACTCTTAGACGATATAAATAAACTAAATAAATATCACCATAATACTTACCTTATATATACTTACCTTATTAGGCTAAACTAGTCACAAAAATTAGTCCATTAGTCTAAACTATTTAAAGATACAATATTCTATATATGGCAACCCATTATATAATATTATATACTAAAAATATACACTTATAATTTCTGGAAAATATCGTAAATAATTCTGAATATGTTTTATATAAATATCTTTTTAGAGAAACACGCTAATTCGCTATATTAAAGTATCAACACAACATGCCACATAGAAATTCAATTCGGGAGCAACAATTCATAAAAAATATGGAAAATATTTATTCTAGAATAAATCAGAATAATTAGATTTAAATGTTATTTTTCATCTAAATTTATTAGATTTATATTATATTTAAATCCTACGAAAGTTTGGAATCAAAAAGATTGAATTTGAGCGGTATGTCGGTGTTCGAAATTTGATAGAAGCAAAGTGATAGCATATCAACATGAAAGAGCAGCAAATATTCTTGAACAGGGATTCTAGATGATAGATATATATTTTAGAGATCTTACCAAGGTTTTGTTGAGATCAAACGGGGTTTGAAGTCGTCGGGAAAGTCTCCACACCGAAATTCGTCAATTCTGGACATGTTTCGGTGTAAAGGACGTCACGGCCAAACGTAGTGGAACGGTGTGAGTTAGCGACTGGACATGAAAGTAGACATGTAGGATATCTATTAAACTTGGTCTAAGGCAAAATAGATGAGGAAAACTATTTTTAACCTATTTTACAAGTCAACAACCTGCTATTGAATTTCAAAGCAAAACAACAAGTTTTTGGTGTCTTCAACGACTTGGATCTCTCCCCGAAGGCAACGTGGTGCTCCCAAGAGTTTCTAGGATGGTGGAGTAAGTCGAGAGGTGTGCAAGAGAGGTGGTGGATGGCATGGAAGTTGGCAAATTGGGTTGTTGGAGGTGGCCGACCTTGGCTTTGTGGTTACGGCCAAAGAGTAATGAGTGGTCATGTTTTGCAATATAGGAGAGAGGTGGGCGGCTATGAAGGAGAGGTATATATTAAGGTTTGTTCCTCAATGAATTTTGGAAATATAGGTTTTGGTCTAATTAGATTTGGAGTTTATTTGGTCCTCCAATCAATCAATTTAAATTGGAGTAGAAAAGGGTTTCCATACTTGAATATGATATTTGACTTTGGTCAAAGTAGTGGAGATTTGAGGACATGGATTCTCATAATTGATTTAAATCAATTTAATAGTATTCTTCCATGAGTTGACACACTAGAGTGGTCCCCACTAGGTTAGGTTGACTAGGGTTAAGTCCTGAAATTATTTCTAAGAGAATTAAATACCGAAATGACAAAAAACGGGTCTTATGTGCCATTTGAAAATAAATAGCATATAGGAATTAAATTGAGTGGGACACCATAGGTATGTGTGTAGTAGGCTTAAAAAAAGTCAAAATTATATATTAGGTCATTTAGGTTGGATCAATATCGAGTCCTGAAATCAAGTTGGAAATTACGACGAGTTTTACGGTAGATAATCTTTTGGCCTAATTTGACCCAAAATTTGTGCGACAAAAATAGAACACAAGATATCATAATTGAGTATGACATGATATATCAAAATGAAGTTAAACTTGTCTAGATAAAGGTCATGGAGGAAGTTTCTAGAAATTGGCATTTCTATTGCTCCAAAAATCAAAGTTATAGAGAAGTATATATATTATGATCTAAAATAATAGTAGAAAAAATTATCTATTAATAACTATATTAAAAATAATAATAACTCTAAAAATCTAGGGGGCTTATATTACCGATATAGTCCCAGCAGTTACAGCAGTAGCGGCCACAGTAGTATGCTCAGGTTCAGAGACAGAGAGGCCAGCAACAGAGGGGTCCGACGCCGAGAGGTCATGGTCAGGCTTTCATGCTTTCCATCGAAGAAGTGCTAGCAGCATGGGAGGTGGTCGCAGGTACCATTCTCGTTCACTCTCATTCAGTTTCAGCTTTATTTGATTATAGTGCTTCGTATTTATTTATATCTACATGATTTATGACACAAGTTGGTTTGGAGCCAGAGTCTTTACCAGTGAGGTTGAATATACTTACTAGTAACGGTCTAGTAGGAGTAGACCGAGTCTATGCCTCATATAGAGTCATAGTGTACGATAGGGAGTTTTTCGCAAGGCTGATAGAGTTTCCTATGGGCGATTAATATGTCGTCCTAGGTATGGATTGGTTGAGTGCTCGACATGCTACGATAGATTTTTATGCTGGCAAGGTTATCTTTCGTGTTCTGGATGAGGAGCAGTTCTCATTCTCTAGAGGCGAGGTGGACTCTTCACCAGAGGTCGTGTAGATGGTAGTAGCTGAGGAGGTACAGTTGCCTATAGTAGTTTATGAGTTTTTTGATATATTTCTTGAGGAACTTCCCGGTATGCCTCCAGTTCGGGAGATCGAGTATTATATTAATTTAATTTCGAGAGCAGAGCTATTATCAGCAAGAGTCTACAGGATGTCTCCTTCAGAGTTGTTGGTACTGTATCAGTCTATTGAGGAGCTTAGAATCAAAGGATTCATTCGTCCAAGTAGATCACCTTGGGGAGCTCCAGCCCTTCTTGTGAAGAAGAAGGATGGTTCATCGCGTATGGTCATTGGCTATCGTCAGCTTAACGCGGTGACCGTGAAGAACAAGTATCATTTGTCCATGATAGATAATTTGTTCGACCAGCTTAGTGGAGAGCTATATTTTCGAAGATCGATTTGCAGTCTGGGTACCATCAAATCAGAGCCATAGAGTAGGATTGTAATGTTCCAGTCCTAAAGTACGTAGGACTAGGTACATAGACATGTCAGCCGTATAGTAAATATACGTAATCTGTCAAATATAGTAAACCATGACAACTAATCTCATCCACGAATAAGAGAATAAATATATCATAAAATCAACTTTAAATTTGTCCTTTTGTACATAATGTTGGGCGGAGACAAATCCACTACCAACCATTTAAAATGAGAAGAAAAAAATACAATAAAAGAATTTGTAAAAGTAGTAAGACGACCCAAGAGCAATCCTCTTCGAAAGAATGAAGAAGATCACGGCCTTGGCTAGAACACCTGTAAAAAATTATAAAAGCACATACACCTGGAAAATTTACCAGGTCCTCAGAGGGACGTAACAAGATACAAGAAACAACATACCATATAAACTGTAAGATAAATTAAAGACGCATGCAACAGGGTACCAAACCGTTCTATAGTGATTATGCAATTAAGAACAACCTCTAACATATGGGCACTCTGGCTATATAGGATTGGCATCGTCCCTTTTCTTTGGGAACCAGGTGTCTACGTCCATAACGCTTCATGAATGTCAGAGGGAATCAGTAATAGAATGCGTCCGTAATGTTCCATGAACATCAGAGGGAATCAGTAATAGAATATATTCGTAATGTCCCATGAACGTTAGAGGGAATCAGTAATATTAGGGTGAACCTGCGTCTCCGGCAAAGCTTCAGGTTATAATGGTAAGTGCATATGTGGCCTATACGTCAAGGAACTGTTCTTCCCACCTAATGCCTATCTATGTTATTTCCATAACATACATGAACCGCTATTAACTGCCAAAGTCTACTAGTCATGCAATTCTATTGGCAGTTATTCCCTAACCGTCGCACGTCTCATACGTATCGGTAGCCATCCGACTACGCGAGTCCGTGTCCTACATGTGACTCAGAACACAGGGTAAAGAAAGTGTCAAGGCCATATGAGATATGCCAATACCTTATTTTAGTGGGTGGTCATCTAGTACTAAGTCCATATGCATAAAAATAGAGTAAAGTCATAAAAACGACTAATAGAGTCGCTCGCACCCAAGTATGTCTTGGACACACAGTATGATAGAAATAGACAGTATGAGAATAAACTAAACAAAATGATAAAAATAAAATGGTAATAAATAACAGAGTATAATGGCAAGGTATCTTGCCTGAGGTTGTGTGCAAAATGACGTATCCAGTAGCTCGAATCGTCAAATCACTGAAGCAATTAAAGGTCACATCCCGCAAATGCCCTCGGATGCTGAAATAAACATCATGAACATTTTTGGTATAAAACAAATGTCTAAAAATGCCTATCCAAAAGTTCAATTCTGGACACAGGGGTAAAATCGTAATTTTGGGTCAAAATGATGTCCACCGTTGGATGTGTTTTGCACCGAATAGCGTGCCAGTACCTACTATCTCTAAAGTTATCAAACTATATGTCTACAGGTTCGATTTAATGATACCAATCCAACAATATGTCCAAAGTTGGATTCTGGTGGGCTATGCACAAATTCGCTCGTCGGATCGGATCGCATACCCTCCAAAATAGCATTTCGGTTGACCTTCTCAGAATTGGACCAAACTTGGCACACAGGACCAGAAAAATAACACGGTCCTGTTGGCACAAGTTTTGTCTTGATATAATGAACGTGCACGAAGTTATGGGCTAGTTTGCAAGGGGCCGATACGGGGTATCTCGACGAATTTGCCTCGATTTCGTCGTGCATACATAGCAAAATCGAGTTCCGTCGAATACCACACGTCGACAACATCGATACACATCTTTTGATGCTTATAGCTTATGACCACATCGCCCGATTTGTCGGAGCACACGCCATATCGGTAAGTTTTTCTAAAAACTTATTATTTTGAAACACTATTTTTGTTGATTTTAGAAATCGAATAACTCTACACCCACTTAATGAAATCAAAATCTATAAAAAAAGGTTTTACTATCGTATATGTTGTCTATGACTGCCTTCAAGTAGTTTTCTAAAATTTTGTCTAAACTAACAGTAATTGCCCTCCCAAGTTGGGGGTTTAGACTGTCATGATTTTCAGTTTTGAACATCTTTTCTTCAATTTTACCCAGATATTTTTGATCAATCTAAGTAGTATGAATTTAAACTAACTAAAGGACTTTGTAGAGGGTTATAACTTGTACGTACCTGCACAATTGATTTGAGAATTGATCGAGAGGTAAGGGAAATAACTGGTCACGAAGTGGGGTGTACGGCTGTTGTTGCTGCTGCTGTGAGTTGTGAGGTGGCCTTCGGATGGCGGTCTGGTGGTGGTCTGCAGTAGCTCAGAGGCTGCACAGGGGTCAGACAGTCGCGTGCATGGTCGTGGGTTCTCCCAGGTTCGGGTGATCGTGTTTACGAAAGAGTTTTCGATGGGTGTTTGAAGAAATTCGAAATTTGTGATATTTATGTATCGATCTCAAACTCAATTTTCCATGCAATTAAATTCTGGTTTAAACTTGAATTTAAATCTTTGTCGAATCAGCCTAAGATGTGATCTAATCCGAAGAGGATTCAATGAGGATTTAAACGCAAAATTTGATCTAAATTGAATAAAATTCAATTCGAATATTTGAATTGGCTTTTGGGCCTGTTCTTTAAGCTTAGCTTGGGTTCCTTCCTTTCGGAGAAGGTGAACAGTACCCGAGGGTAGGGTACTGTTCACATAGTAATCTCTTTCTATTTATTTATTTTTTTATAACTATATATATATATATATATATATATATATATATATATATATATTTATATATATATATATATATATATATATATATATATATATATATATATATAAATCTAAATGTAGTAATAAAAATTTCTAAAATTTCCAAAATATTTCTAAAATATTCTAGTAAGTATTTAGCACAATATTTACCTATATTTTTATAAGATGTAGCAGCTACTTTCTACCTTTGATATTAACAAAAATTACTATTTAAATACAAATTTATTTAAAATTATGGACAATACTATAAATTTCAAATAAAAATTCCTAAAAGAGATTTTTTAAAATAATAAATTATTTTTTCGAAATATTTAGTTCCTAAACTTGCAAAGTTTTATCTATGTATACATATACTATAGCATTTAGCTTGCTACCAAAAATACTAACAAAATCTAAAATTAAAAGGTCCAATAAAATACTGTAAAATATATTAAAAAATTAATAAAAAAATTTAAAATTTAGGGGGTTTACATCCTACCCAACTTATAAAATTTTTGCCCTCAAAATTAAAAATAATCTTAGTATCAAGAATACGGGATTTCATACAAAAAGGAGAGCAGGTACTTTGAATCATAACTTGATTTCCAAAAGGGTGGTGGAGGTGGTTATCGTATGAACCCAATTGACGTCATATTCTACAAAATAGGTGATTCTTAGTTCAAGGCTCTACCCAACTTATAGAAGTTGGCTAACCGTTAAATTCGTAGTTACCAGACTTCTGAATATGACAGTTTCTAAAGAGCGGCATGAGAATATTGGACACTTCTGACCGCAGTCTAGGATTCTAAGTGAGCATAGATATTGTCATGGTGTTCTTGGTCAATAACTTCTATGGAGGGCCATTATAATCTAACATCATTCCTATCGGCCATGCTTTCAATAATATGGTAGGAATCTCTTGTTCGAATATCACTAAAATGTGTTGGTTCAAGGGATTTCACTTTTCGACTAACATGGGTAGCTGAGAAGTGAGGTTGAAGAACTTAGGGAAAGAAAATTTATGACCAAGAGATGAGAATCTTTAACAAGTGCAAAACCTTGCTATATAAAATATGATTAGGTAAGTGTTTTGATTCTTAAAGTCATAATGACTAGTGTGTGCGGGATGGATGTTTTGGTGTTGTGTATGAGGTATGTGCTTGCTAGGGTGGAGTGCCTACCTCATAGGTGTGTTGTGTCTTGCATGGATCATGGGTATTCAATTTAGTTACGAGAATGGGTCGATATTTGCAAGGTTTAAAATCAAATGGAACAAAAATGGGCATCTATGGTTTGTTCTAAGAAAAATATGTCATACATGTGGGGTAATTAAATTGTCACTACCACATTTTCGGAATAGGGTTATTTTTGTCATTTTGTATTATTTATATAGTGGATATTTTTTTATTAATTAAATATGATCGTGGCAATTATTAGTTGACTGACCTATTTAATTGAACCTTAACTTGTAAACCCAACTAGACTAGACATGACCACTTGAGCCTACAACCTAGGATGATCACAACTAGCTTCATTTAAGTCATGTTAGACTTGGTTTAGACTAGAAATTAATCCCACACTTAGTGCACATTTAACCCTTTAATTTAGGGAGTGTTTATGATGACTTGAGAGAGAAAAATAGATATTTTAGAGGGGTTTAGGGCTTCCATACTTGGCTGGTCATTAAGATCCATTAAGTCATCTTCTTCTTCATTAAAGAGCCTCCACAAAACCCTAGAAGGAGCCCCCTTCCATTTCCATGGATTTTCTACCATTGAAACTCTACCAAATTCAAACTCTTCCAAAACCTTCATTCTACAAGGCTAGGAGCTTGGGGACCAAGGAGCTCGTGGAGAAGTGTCCAAAGGAGAATGAAATTGTGTCCAACTTGACATAAGAGCATCCATAAGAGACTACACTGGGAAATCAACCACCCAATAGGTAAAACCTTTGCATTTTTATAGTTTTAGCTCCTTCTTCATGCATGACACATTGTAGGAACACCCATATTGGTTAGGGGTACCCTTGGAGAGGTGAGCAAGGCTCTAATCTTCTTTTTTATGCATTTCACATGGGGTTTTGTGCCATCCTTGGAGAAATTCGAGGAGAGCCCCCCAAGTGTTTGTTGAAATGCCTAATAGTCTATTTGTGGATTTGTTTTCAGTTTTGAGCATGTGTTTGGATAAGTTATTCATTAGTTAGGCTTCCTAATTATTTTTCTAGTAATTTCCTATATATATATATATATATATATATATGTACTACTCTATGTATTATATACATGTATGTTATATATTGTGTGTATGTGTTCGTATTGGGTGAGAGGAGTTAGTTCACTGTCAAGTGAACATGAGGGATGTATATACATGTTTGATGTGTATTGGGTTTTGAGTGGTTGTTCATTATCAGTGGTTTGTGATAGTGTGAGGTAATGGGGGTCGGGCTAGGCAGTGAGCTATAGGTCATTTGGTTGGCCTGACCACCGCTTGGAAGCTCAGGCGGTGGCTTAGCCATTTGGTCATTATTTTACTGATGTTACCAGTTGGCTAGGGAAGGCCACTACTCGAGCTTTAGCCATGTGGTTTTGGCCATTGGCCAATCACTTGGCCCTTGACCATTTGAGTGCTAGTTTAGTTAATGTGTAGGTATCAGCTAGAAGGTTATGAATTGGCTTTTGTAGGTGATTTTAGTTGGTATCCTAAGTTAGAATATCCCTAATAGAGTATCCCAAGGTATCAAAGTTAGAATATGAGTGAGTGCAGTAAGAGCAATGGCTTTGCATAGCCATTTACAGCAGTATGTCCCTGCTCATTTGGCCATTGGCTATGGCATTAGCCCTTGGCCATCAGGTTATTTTCAGATGGAGTAGAGGCTCGGGTTCAGCTTTGCCATAGAGCAGTGGCAACAGGGCAGATGGCCTTTGGCCATGGGTAAGTGAGTGTGGGTTAGTGTATTAAGGAATTGGTTAGTTTTAGAAAGTATCAGATATAAGTTAGGATTTGTTAGTTCAGAATATTAGAGTGTGTTTAGTGGTATCAAAATTGGGTGCAGCCAGTGAAGGGGGACATCCTCTTGAGGGTTCAGGGAACCCCATTCCCTATAACTGATCGGAGAGAGGTAAGGGCCATAGCCAACCTCATTTAGAGCTCATGTGGCAGTAGGGGTCCATTTCCCGTTTGGTTGGTCGAGTGCAATGGCTAGTGCCTTGACTTGGCCATGAGCCATTAGGCCTATATACAAGCATAGCCCAGTGTTAAGGACTAAGTGCCTTAAGTTAGTTAGTGGTTGTGTGTGTTAAATAGTTAGTATCAGAGAGTGTCAGAGAATGAGTCGAGTCGTTTGGCATTTGGCTAGTATCTTAGCCTAGGCCACAGGCCTCTGAGCAAATATATCGGGTAGTAGTGTCCTAGTGGCTAGTGATTTGAGTGTCCTTGAGTTTGTGTCATGTGTGAATGAGTGAATGAGTGATTTGAGTGAGAGAGATGTGCGAATGAGTGAAGAGTGTTGTATTAGTATGTATCAGACTTGGCATTTGGCCACATTGGCCATTAGGCCTTGAGTTGACCAAAGTTGGTCCATGTCTCAGTAGAAAATGTAAGAGATGGAGTGTCTTGTGCTAGAGTATCATATTTGTAAGTATCTTATTTTGGGATTTGGTTTCAAGGTATAGGATTTGGTTTCAGAATATAGGATTTGGCATAGTATTTAGGATTTGTTTCAGGGATTAAGAATTGTGTTCAGATTAAAAATGCACATGTTAGTATCCTAATTTGGAGTATAAGTATCAGATGTTAGTATCTTAGCCATTCCTTCTGTGTGGGGGGGTTATTAGAGGGATTGGTTTCAGTTAGCTCAGAGATCTGAGAGTTCTCACATTTGGATAGGTTAGTTCATGCACATGTTAGTGTCTTGGTTTGTATGTATCAGTATTGGTGGTGTTAGTATATTAGGATATGGGTTTAGATATTAGTTTCAGTTAAACGGTTAGTTCAGATTAAGAGTTTTGGGGTTTTGACTTAGTTGTATGTTAGTATTTGATATGTTAGTGTATTAGGATTTTGTGAATAGAGTGTTAGGATGTTAATATCTAAGTTAGATATTAGAGGATAGTTGGTATCTTGGTTGGATACTGAGTGTATCAGAGCATGGCAGTTAGCAAGGCTGGGCTTGCATTTACTTACATAGCATATGCAGCAAGCTTTGCTTGCTTAACTTACAGTGCAGCAGCAGCAAGCAAGGTGGCTTAGCAGCAGCAGCAAGCAGGGCAGTAGTAGCTTTGGCAAATGCAGGAGGCAGTAGCAGCTACATTTACAGCAATGTAAGGCAGCAGCAGTGCAGTGCAGTATAGTTTTGGGTTTAATAGGTTAGGTTATGTGTTAGTGTTTGTATCAAGTGGGTTAGTTGGTGTCAGGAAATTGTATGTGTCAGATTCATGTGTCACTCCCGTTTTCTGTTATACGTATTTTCAGTATACGTGTACAAAATTTTGACATTTATCAGGTGATCCGTATTTTGACTTGTCTTGTTTAGCCTAGTCTTGGTTTAATTTGCCCTTGGTTCGGTTCGGCTTGACTTGGCTTGGCTTGATTTATTTTGGTTGGGTTTGAGATAAGAAGAGTTGATATATAAACCAACTTCTCTCTCTTCTCTATTATTTCTCATTATTTTTACACCTTCTTTTTCTTCTTCCTCATTTACTCCACCACCAACCCTAGGCAGTGCAACTTGCTTCATGCTGGATCTCAAATTTTATTGTTCTATTGTCTTCCTTGCTTGATTCTAAGCCTCTTTAGAACTTGGAGATTTTGGTTTTGATGGTTACATTTTTGTAGATCTAAGTTTATAGTTTTCTTGGTTTTGATCTCTTAAACTTTGTTATCTTTGAAAACTAATAGTTCCATGTTGTGGGAAATTTCGTTCTATCCAATTTTGACCTTTGAAAAGCTTGATTTTGACTCATTTTGGAAGAGCTATGGCATTTTGAAGTTCATGGATTCAACTAAGCATTTTGTGCTGGTTGGAGAAGATGAGCAGTGCACCGCGTTCTTTTTAGCGTCGTGACATCTCGTTGCGTGTGCGCACTCCTTAGCACCGCGTTATTCTTGTCGCGCGCTCTTTAGCACCGTGCTCTTCAGTCGCGCGCCACTTGTCGCGCACCACCCCGCGCTTCTCGCCAAGCGCCACCTAGCACCGCACGCTCTTTAGCGCTATGCCATCTCGTTATGCGTGTGCTCCTTATTGTCGTGCTATTCTGGACGTGCGCTCTTTAGCGCCGTGCTCTTCGGTCGCACGCCACTTGGCCCAGCGCTAATTGTCGTGCGCCTAATAACCAGTGTATCTCCATGCTTGTTCTCTTGCAATGTGTTGTTATATGCATGTACCCTATACTTGGCCTATCTTGTAACGACTCGACTTTGACTACTAGCCACCATGGAACCAATAACTTGACCATGGCAGTACTTGACGGTAACCAGCACATGACCTGAACACGACATGACAATACGATCCCGACTTGATAACTTGTTAATACTATGCATGATGGAACTTGAGCTTGATGAGATTTGAATTGATTATTGCCTTGACTTGAACATGATAACATGAACCCACCTTGTATAATCTTGATTGTGGCCCGTCGAGGCACACTCCTGACATGTACTTTTGACATGACCAGTAAACCTAACATGATATATATAATCTTGATTGTTGTTGCAACAACTATTCCTGTCTTGCTAGTGTAACTCTTGCCTTGACTCCATGGTTGATTATGTCTGTACAAGCTACCTATCTCGTCTTATATCATGTCTAAGACATGGATTCCTAGTTACCACGGTCAGGGATTCATAATGAATCTGACTAGGTTAATGACTAGATGGATCAAGTAGTTTATATAGAGAGATTTCTCAGTTACAGGCAATCCCATTATCCCGGCCACACCTGTGGACTTGTAGCCTGTCGACGAGTAGGGCACATTTTTACACATTGTCATGTGTTACACTTCTTAAATCATAAGTACTAAAGTACACCAGTAATAGTGTAACTCATGTAACCATTGTAACTCCGCCTGGATAACCTGGATAGTCTGCAGGGTTTGTAACTGCGGAAACATCTCTACTATATCTTGTTAGTAACTAGGCCTGTGATAACCCTAGTTAGCTAATGATA
Source organism: Iris pallida (assembly GCA_029216955.1). NCBI lineage: Eukaryota > Viridiplantae > Streptophyta > Magnoliopsida > Asparagales > Iridaceae > Iris > Iris pallida. Next base: position 82,266 of record JANAVB010041181.1, read on the forward strand.
GAAAGCCGTAGGACTTGATTGACCGTGCCTGAATGATTGTCTCATGATTAACATGGAAATTATATTCCACCTCTTGTCTTCTTAATGCAAGCTAGTATAATTCGTTAAAGCAGGTTCTTTAAGTTATTTAATTATGTTCATTCATCAGTTCTTCTATTCATTTTATACTGGTTTTAGTTCCTAAGTGGAGCTTCCCTTGTGGCACTTGCTCTTTCTGGGGTCTGACCCAGCTGGTTTTGTATGTACAAATTTTAGACTGATACCCGAGGATCTACCTGCCTTTCAGCCAGATAGTGAACACCAGGCATAACCATGGCAACGAGTGGGTTTTCTTATTTTGCTCTCCCACACTAATATAACTTATTCTTTTGAGGCGTTTAGCCGCTGAGTACGGGTTAGCTCGTGTTGAAACTTTATTTTTGAGTGATACTTAAGGGCTGTTACATGATTGGCAAATCCTAGGGTTGATCATGTATGACTTAACTTTTGCTAGTCTTCGTATTTTGTATGACTAGCTTCATGATCATCTGAATATGCAATATCTGCGATGCCTTACTTTGTATGTCTGATGATCTAACATCTTTTAACATTTATTTGTTTGTTTGAGATTGAGATACTAGACTTGTTCTTGACCATAAGAGACTGATGGCTTGTAGATAAACCCTCATGCATCTAGACAGTCGTGACCAATTGTGAGTTTGGTTGCACTTCAATATACGTAGCTGGCTGTGTCCGTCCACCGCTCTCCAGCATTCTGGTTCTGGGGCGTGACATCATGTGAGTTAGATGTTAGTTCAGTTAGGATATGGGTTAGATTAGAGAGCTTACGCAAATTAGTATATGTTAGCATAGGTTAGCGTTAGAGAGTTAGAGGAATGAATGGGCAGCAAGGAGGGTATTGGGTAATGAGAATTACCAGATTTAGAGATATAGATATGTTAAGTATTCAAATCTAGCTAAGGTATGGCTTTAGACCTATCAATTGGGATAAAGGGGAAAGGGTATTAGTTAAAGTTTGGATAACCTATTAGTCTAGGTATATAGTTACCTAATAGCTAGTGTATAGGATGTTACCTATATTAACTAAGGGATATGGGTTAGCTTTAGCCTAGGTAATGGGGGTTTCCTTAGTAACTAAGATTTGGGTATTACCTAAACATCTAGGTATTGGTTTACCTTTTTGCTAAGGAATAGGTAATGTGCTATCTAGGTATAGGGTAATGGTTACTAATAGCCTAAATTAGAGTGTTTAGGAAGGTAAAGTCTTGATATAGGTTAGCTTGACCTAGAATGACCATGGTTGACCAAGGTTGACTATTTTGACTCAAGGTCAACCTTGAGTCAATATTTGACCTAGATTTGATTAGGATTTGACCAGGGTTGACCAGTTGATCAAAAGTCAACTGTGGGTCAATATTTGACCTAGATTTGACTAGGGTTTGACCAGTTGACCAAAGTCAATTGTGATTCAACACTTGACCTAGATTACATATCACGTACTAGAAAACCATGTCTAACAGTGTTAAACCCTCTTTAACATATGTATATCTCATCTATAGGTCTGTGACTCCACTTTGAGCCTCGCTTTATATTGACTGCTCAGGACTGCAGGGCGAGTACATTCTATGATAGTTTTTGCTGCTTTGATATTTCCTATATCTGTTCAGTTGTCATATTTTACTTGATTCTCGACACGAGGATACACGGACTAGTATACGTCGGATCCCGTCATGAGATATTATTTTCGGTTAACCTGGTATACTGGTACAATGTTCAATATTGTTTCATGTATTTGTATGGACACCGATTTGGGAGTGGGCTGGCCCCCTGCTCTTTGAATCCTGTGTCATAACGTGTCATGGTTGGATCCATTATACTATTCGAAATATTGGGGAGTTATTAGAGGTTATGTGATCAATACCCCACCTGTTTACTACTTGTGCATAGCTTCACCCTCACCATACGTAGGGTGTAGCCGGACCTGTTACTACTTATGCATAGCTTTCCATTTTAGCCGGCATGATCCTCTATACATGTACTTGTGCATAGCTGGTCAAATAGAACAGCCTGATCGGGACCCAAGCCGATCACATAACGTTCTAATATCTCAAGGCACTGTTTATATTTATATTATACCACTGATCTGCCTGTATCACTTTACATTCCAGTTTTATCATATATCTCACACCATGACATGATATTCTGTTTACCTTGTACTATTTTACTTCCAGTCTTGATATTATGTCTCATATTTTATTACAACTGTTTCTTATAGAATTTGTCAATTTATTGGAACTGCTGTTGGCGTTTGTACTTTGCTCCAATCCTGACTAGATAACTATTTTTAAAGGACTTAGATGCTGATTGCACGACCTTTTAAGGGTTTGGGATAGAGGGTGACTTTGATCAGGATCTGCATGTGAAGCCAGTGCTCGTAGAGGATGCACTGCCAGTAGTAACTTAGTTTAGTTAGGCTTTATGGACTTGTATTCCCGATTTGATACTTTGGATCTGTAGTACTTATTTGGGATTTGTATTATATCTTTAAATTCTGAACTTGTGGGTGTGACTCTGCTACTATTTCAGACTATCTATTTCATCTTTATCGCTATCATATTCGTGCTTATCTTCCTTTGATTCATGTGATTGAGTTATGATTATATATTCCTTCATGCGGAGATGATAGGTTATATTCATTGTGTTAGATGTTATATGTTCTAGATGACCTATACAGCGTGCATATCGTGACATAAATGGAGCATAAGAAGGTGTACTAGTGTGGGATACGGGTGTCATGTGTGTAGCTTGACTGGTCTGGTTCGTGATTGTGAACTTTATTGGAAGGAAAAGTCTAGTATTGTGCTTCAAATATCAAAGTCACGGTAGAGGGTATCAAATGATACGGATAGGAGTGGACATTATGAATCACTGACTTATTAACTAAATTGGAGCTAATCCATTCTAATCGCATGCTAATTCAAAGACCCGATGTTTCTTAGAGAGGCTTGCAATCTTATGCGCTACAAAAACTCTCGTTCTCGAAGTTAAAACTAAGACACGATTCTACGATAGAATGGGATTTGAAGAAGCACGGTCGCGATCCTTGTACCTGGAATGTTGGAATAGCCGCACTATAGACTAGAAACGATATACAATACGAAGAGAAGTCATGTCGGAAGCTCGTGCCACGATTTGAGCAATTTTGGAGAAGTGGTTGTATATACCATTTTTGCATTCCTTAGTTTTGCAATAATGACACACGAGTCGAGGGTAGCATGTTTAACTCTTCTTACGGCCTATGCAAGGTTATAGTCGAGGGCAACGACTTCTATAGTCCGTCAAGAAGTACCTTGGATGTCTAAATCCCTAATTTCTTGCTTGTACAAGCTTACTCGTTTATGATTTAATGCTACTAATAGCATCAAAGGAAGTACTTTGCGATATTACTACTAACTAATAAGTCTAAGTATTTTCTAGAAAATAATGGGTCAACTATATTAAGTAGGACAACTCACTATTAAGGGTGTTGCTCCATTATCAACTAGTATCTTAACAATAAATGGCATATCTAGGAAAATGATCTATGTGATTGCTCTATGTTGCTGCTAAGGTTCTACTGATTGTCTAGTCAACCTGCTCCGAGTTATTCTAGCTGGTAATAAGGCTGGGTTGATCAAAACATCAATCTTTGATTGAATGAATCTTGGGTTTTATCTATATTGGCTGGACAATGTTTCATAAAATCAATCTGAATCATTCCTATTAGGTTAGGGTAACCTAGAATAGGTTCCATCTCAAGTGGTTGGGCTAATTTCTAATCGGATTGGTTAACTAGGATCCTTAAGCCCAAAAATGCGTCTTCTGTGACTTTTGTGTTTAAGTAGCACGCGGAAACTCAATTGAGTGACACACTAGTGGCATGTGTGTAGTGGACTTCGAGTAGATCACGATCATATATTGGGTCGAAAGATTTGAGTCGAGGTTGGGTCTCTAATTGAAGTCGGATAATACATTGGTATTACGGTAAGGGTTATAGTTAGCCATTTTTGACATGAAAGTCGCATCATAAAAATAGAGTACAAGGGGACGTGTTTGAGTGGGACATGATATGCCTAAATGAAGGTGGACTCGTCTAGGTCTTACATATGGAATTTGTTGGAAGGTAACAGCTAGTATTATGCTTCGAATATCAATGTCACGGTAGGGAACACCAAATGATCTAAATAAAAAGTGGGTGTCCATGAGGCACTAATTTATCATCATAGTGGGAACCAACTTATCCTAATCAATCGCTGAACCTAGTAAATCCTAAAATTTTAGTAGGGCTTACAAGCTATACTCTTCAGAATTTCCTTTCTCGAACTAAAAACTAAGTCAAGATGAAGTTAAAAGAATTTCAAGGTCGTGATATCGTGCTTGGGCTTTGATTATGAGGGAATAATACGCGATGCAATAGATAACGTGATACGGTAGATATGGATCAAGTTTGAAGATCGTTTCTCCAATTTCAAAATAGATGAAAAATAATTGCGTATAAATAGCTTTCATGGCCGTAGGAGGTATGGCAAACTAAGGGAAACATTCTATGTCTATTCTTCCTCAAATACGAGCATTTGTTTTTTCGAAATAATCAAATGCGGAAAAATAATAAGGAGTTTAAGGGAGAGGGAATCGAATTGCGAATACAGGGTTCCAAGGGCGATTGAAAATTCAAGAAGAGTTGTCAAGGCAGTTGCGGATGAGATCCTAGAGGGCAAGTATATTTGTCAACTATATCTCAATCCATGTTGGATAGTTATATGAAAAGCGAACCAAGTGCACTATGGTTGATCAGATCATAATACACTGATTCTAATTAGACAATATGTTAGTGGACGTCCCCAATAAACATATGTCTTGAACAAGCTCGATAAAGGATAATCTTGCAAAAATAGGCTATAATAGCATCATCAGTAAAGATAATCCAAAATTATAAGTACGCGAGATTTATGATTGAAAGAAAGCACAAGTAGTTCAAGTTCAACAAACTCTAAGACTCGTCCGGTGTCACTCCCGTTTTTCGTTATACGTATTTCCAGTGTATGTATACGGATTTCAATCCGTATTTTATTTAATGTATTTCCGTATTTCTTTATGGCTTGCCTTGATGTATCTTGACTAGGGTTGACCTTGGGTTGGTTTGGTCCAACTTGACTTGTTATGGATGGCTTGGTTTGGTTTATTTTGATGGTTGGTTCACCATGTTGAACCATCCCCTCTCTTTATAAACCCCCAACTACTTTCTCTCTTTTTTTTACTCTTCATACTTCTTCTTCTTCCTCATAACTCTTTCCACCTACCAAGAAACCCTAGGTAAGTGCAAGCTTGCTTCATGAGAGAACCCATTTCTACTTGTTCTATTGTTTTTCCCACATGATTTCAAGACACTTTAGAACTTGGCATTTTTTAATTTGGTGGATATTTTCTTGTAGATCTAAGTTTTGGTCATTTTTGGTTTTCTTGGGTTTTGATCTATCAAACCTCCTTATTTTTGAAAACTAATTGTTCCATGTCACTACCACAATTTAGCTTGAGGGTATTTTGGTCATTTGGTGAATTTTTGAATTTATTTTGATTTATTGAATTGGTGATTTCTATTTTTGACTTTAGTTAATTGAGACTTTGTAGACTGACCTAGAAGTTGACCCTAGCTATGGTGACTTGGTTAGCATGGTGTGACCCTAGTCTAACTTAAGTCAACCCTATTTTAGTCACTTAGAAACTAGTTTTAATAGGAGGAATTAAGAATAGGTGCAATGACTTATGACTTGTGATTTTATTTTCATGACTTATGGAACTTAGCCCATAGGCCCATTAGTAAAACCCTAACCCTAAACCATACATGGTCGGCCAACCTAGGAATCTCCCTCTATTAATCTCATTTTCTTTGTTCTTGCCTCTTTTGTGCTCAACCAACTTCTTGAAAGGAAAGGTAAATCTCCATTTTCCCAAATTTATATTAATTATATTTTAAATCCTTTTTGATCCAAATCTTTTACAATAGTTTCTAATCACCCTCTATTTGATGTCATGGAGAGTGATTTCAATTTTTGAGCAATTTGGAGGATTTGGCTAGCAACGGGAACCGTTTGATTTGGGGCTTTTTCTTGATCTTTGCAACCTATAGGTAAACCCTTCAAATGGTTATTTAATTCTATTTTTCTTACATGGTAGCCTAGATCTAGGTGTCTCCTATCTGTAGTAAAGGTTTGGTGTCATTTGCATTTGGTTTCTTGTCCGTGTCGGACACGTATCAGTTCCTAGTCTAAGTGTTTGATGATATGCCGGTTTTCCATAAAGAAATTCTCTTTATTTGTTGTGTTTCTGGGAAAATTACAACTGTAGGAATCCGATCTAGAAGACGATCGCTTTATCCCTTGGACTATGCGAAGAAGAAAAGCTCTCAAAATTTTGACAGTAGATATCAATGTATCTGTACAATGAATGAGAAAAAGAACTCTATTTATAGAGTCAAAACAGTAACTGAAAAGATAACTACCTCACCACTGGTGTATTTGAAAAGTCACACAGACTCTAAATACACGTAGGGTTAGTGAGTAGTTACTGGACGTGGCCCGTAACTGTTAGACACATGGCATTAGTGCATGGGTCGTGTGCAAGTTACTGGGCACGCGAGAGAGAGATCGGTGGCATGGCTGCCACGTACTCCAGTTGAAATGAAATCCACGCTGTCTTGCTGAAGGCAAAAATCCACGCAGTTTCGTTGACGCAGACTCGTTGAAGGCAAAATCCACGCAAGCTTTGAAGAAGAATACTTCAGAATTCACGCAGGCTTTGAGAAGAATAACTCAAAAATCTACGCAAACTTGAGGAAGGGGAAGGTTCAGAATCCACGCAAACCGCCAGCTGTCTTGATTTGGCACGCTTCGTCTGACACAAAATCTCTGACATTGATTATATTGTCAGCCGCATTAAATGAAGATAAGACCCAAAGTCACGCCAACTTGGTGAAGAGTGAGTCTTGCTAAGAAAGATTTCGAAAATCACGCAAAAGACGGCGATGATCTCTCGAGTTCTGTGCATACGTGGCATACGAGGAGACATTTCTCGACTGGTCAGTTATTATGATTCTGACGTATGGCTGAGCTGTCTCTGCGTGATTTCTAAAGGAGATGGACAGGCAGAACTTAGCGTATCTTTTGTGCTGCTTCTCGGATCACTCTGCGTGACTTGTTCTGATCAACTCAGCGTGACTTCATTTTTGAGGCCTACAAAACCCCCTTCAAAGTTTTCGAAAAATGATAAAATATTTTCGAAATACTTTGAAAATAAAGATGATGAAAATGAGTTAAAGTCACGCTGAGATGGCTCCAAAATTTTTCGGAAGTCGAAAAGACTTCGAAGTTCTTTGAAAACATCCAAATGAACTTGTTAAATGTCATAATGACTCTTCGTTCTTCGAGACTGATTGCGTCCAATTTATGGTGGAATATGAACTGTCGACGAGATCTGTTATATAACAGGAAGAGATTCTCAGCTTTGACATTCATCTCTCGAAAATATGACCCCAAAGGAAGCAGCCGAAGAGGAAGCACGCAAGTTGGGCTTTTGTTCCCATGGTGACCCCACTTTTGGGGGCAAAGAACCCGAACCTATCGTCATCGAGCTCAAGGACGACTCCACGCAGTTAGCCAAGAATCTCTTGAGCTACTTTGGATTGGATGGCTCGTCTTCTTCTGATGGGCGGAGCCTTATGGAGAAGCGTGAAATGCTCGAGACTCTATTGCATCGCCTGGGAGTTAAGAGCGTAGAGGAGTTAGGCATCAAACTTAGCCGCTCTGGAAAATAGGGCGTAACTTTCTACGCTTTTGTTGCACTTTTTTATCTTTTTGTAAGGCCATCAGTGCCTGTTTAAAGAATGAAGTACAACTTTTGTGTTTGATCTGCGTGCCTTTTAATGAAGAATATTAATTAGCACTCTTTGACTGTTTCCAATGTTGCACGGTCTCCCGAAGTACACGTGACACTCATTCTACAATTTACGAGCACTATTTATGCGGATCTTTTCCAAGAATAGACCTGCACTTGACCCTTTAAATAGATGGATGAACTCCACGCAAACTCATCTTCCCATTCTTCTTCCTCTCTTCTGAGAATGAATTTTCTATGAGAAGAAAATAGGAAATCTATGTTGTCTGATGTCAAATCTCTGTGCACGCTACCAGACATGGATCTGTCAATCCTTAGCAGCAAACTCAGCGGTAAGTTCAATATACACGCATCGAATTTTTTGTTTGCTAAGGACAAATTCATCTTCCTGAAATGAACAGAATGCATCTGTCTTTGCTTGGCCAGTTTCTGTTGACTGATTTTTCTTTACTGTTTCTTGTAGAATTTTGGCTGAAACCTTCTTCAGAACTGGCATTGGTGATGTGGATGCTGTGGACAATGTTCTTCTGACACCCACATCAGAGAGCTCATACGCTTTTGACGCGTAAATTAGACAACTAAGAACTCTTCGTGAGATAGAAGGGTCTTCCTAGATGGTAGGAAGAGCCTTTATACACGAGAGTTAGATGGTGGAGTTAACTCTACTACCGAGAAATCGGGTAGTAGAGTTCCTTTCAAGGCAGAACCAGTAATTGTATCCCAAGGTTTGGATACATTCCTGTCTTCCTTGAGAGGTTACCCCCATCCACCAGTTGTATTGGCAGCAACACGTTTTCGTGTTGCCCTACTCTGTGGTTCTCCTCTCGTCTGAGAGATAAGACCAGAGTTTGATTCCTGCTGGACACCCAGGAATTGCCACAAACAACGAGATTGCCAGAGAAGATCCAAGAAGAAATAGATCTCAGTTGTACATAGAATGAAAATCCAAGATTTGTAATAGATTTCCATTATGATTTGTAGGAAAGTCTAAGAAAATGTAATAGACTTTTTGTGGTGAAATGGGAATGGAAATGACACTTCTTCTATGCTTCAATGATTTGTATTTGTGGATGAATTGTGGACATGATAGATAATAAAATCATCTTTTCTGTTTTTAGAGTATATGATATTATCAGAGGTATTATGGACATGATAATATATAGGAACTCGAAAGAAATAGATTAATTTTTATGCAGAGGTCAAAACATGACAAATGAGTAAGCAGATTCGGAATTGATTCAGAGGTTATAAAAACATGATAAATAACGAATCCCCACTTAATGAACTGATAGAAGATTATGAACGGATGAACCGTTAAGAAACGATGAATAGATGAACTGTCGAGTGAATGTAATAAATGAACGGACGAACCGTCAAGTATTAATGAACATGTGAAACGTCGGATGAATGTGAGAAATGAATGGATGAACTGAATATCGGGGAAGAATACGTCCCTTCGATCCCTGTAACATATGCCTATAAATAGAGCATATATTTGAATAGAAGGATCGTATTTTATCCACAATGTCTTTTGAAGAGAACATAAGAAGGCTGAAGTCGCCCTTGAAGCTACTGAAGGTGTTAAAGAACATCCACCTCCGCAGAAGAAGGAAATGGGCGAAAGCTCGTCTACTCCCAAGCCGCCAAAAGATATCCTGGACTTCCTGGTCGAACCAGGAGAAACCGAAGAAGAAGAAGCAATGAGGCTGGCTGCCTGTCAATTCTTGGTGCGGTCAGGAAAAGATGTATTCAATTCTTTTGCTGATTATGTATGTGGTCCTCGTCCCAAATATGAAAGGGATCACAGTGATCTTCCATGATGATGTACTTTTTTTTTCTTGAGGGATTTGTCTCAAATAAACTCCATTTACAGAAACTTTGTTTACGATATATCCTTCCCACTTTATATTTTTGCCTTTATTCATTGATCTTTTGACTCAGAAATCAGAAAGACTAAATATCACTTTCATAAATATGATATTGAGATAGAAAATTCAGAGGTAATGTGGACATGATTTTCTGGATATCAAATTTGTTGAGAAAACGATACAAAGTAGAATACCTATCTCCACTGGGGATAATAGATATCAGAATGATTCTTCGGAAAGAACAATGAAACAGCTGGAGAGTGATGGGAGGACAATCTTGATAGAAATATCAGACGTAGTACTTCTTCAAGAATTTGCCGTTGATGGGCATCATAGTGGCTTTACCATCTAGAGTAGTGAGTTGATAAGCCCCATTAGAAAAGATCTTATTGACAATGAATGGACCTTCCCATTTTGCATCAAACTTGCCCTTACTCATGTGTGTCATAGTATCGGGCGTCTGACAGTAAGCACAAGTTTCCTTTCTGAAATGTTCGAATTCTGACTTTCTTGTTAAAAGTCCTTGAAATTCTAGCTTGATAGAATTCAATATTCTGTTGAGCAGATAACCATTTTTCATCCAGAGCCTCCAATTCTTGAAGTCGAAGACGATCATTATTTTCAGTAGTGAGTTCATTAGCGATTGCTATCCTTAAAGAAGGAATTTGAATCTCTAATGGGAACAGCCTCAGATCCGTACACCAGAGAGAAAGGTGTACACTTAGTAGCATTACGGACTGTAGTGCGATAAGCCCACAAGCATTCCCCGAGCTTGTCACTCCAATTACGTTTGTTAGTGGAGACAAACTTCCTTAGGAGTTTGATGATAGTCTTGTTGAAAGCTTCTGCCAATCCGTTAGCTGCTAGATTATATGCGGTGAAGCAACTTATTGATCGGTGATCATCACAGAATCGAGTAAATTTTTGGTGATGAACTGTGGTCCGTTATCATGAACAATGCGTCGACGAACACCAAATCTGTAAATGACGTGGTGCTTAATAAAGCTGATGACATTAGACGTCTTAACTTCAGATAAAGGAATAGCTTCGGCCCATTTGGAGAAGTAATCGGTTATTGCGAGAATGAACCGATGACCTTTAGATGACGGTGGATTGATCGGGCCGACAATGTCCATGCCCCAAGCTTCGAAGGGCCATGATGCTGCCGTCGGATGTAGAAATTCCGAAGGTTGATGTATAAAATCCGCATGGATTTGGCAAGCTTTGTATTTCCTTGCATATTCAATGGCATCTGATACCATAGTTGGCCAATAATAACCCATCCGTCGAATACGGTCTTGAAGTTTTGGCCCAGGTTGATGCGCTCCACAAATTCCATCATGTGCTTCACGAATAACTTGTTGGGCTTCATCACCGACAATGCACGAAGGAGTAAACCATCATAAGCTCGACGATATAAGGTCTTTGTTGTATGATTGTAATAGAATCTGAGTGATCGTCGTCTGATAGATGCTGCCTCACTCGGATCATCCGGAAGAATATACAATACAAGATCTAAGAAAGGAAGTCTCCAATCTTTATCCGTATTCTGATTCTCAGTCGAGTTACTGAAGATGAATTCCATGCTGGAATCGGATGAAGATGATATCGATTTACGACTAAATCCAAATCCTCTTGTTGTGTTGACGTCATGAGATGTTGATTCTTTAATGTCAACTGGAAGTCCTAGAGTCAGGTTATTTTCAAGATGAAATAATTCTCGACTACGAACAATAATATTTGTTGTCGTCTGATTGGGATAGCCAGCACCGCTGCAAGATTAGCAAGGGCATCAGCTTCTGTGTTACATGCTCGCCTAACATGTTCAATGAAGATTCCTTAAATGATGAGGCCATAGATATGGCCACTCTATGATAAGGAACCAGATCTTGATGGCGAACTTCATAAGTACCCCTGATCTGATTGACAATAAGTTTAGAGTCTCCATACGCCTCCAAATGTTGAATATTCAGATGTTTAGCGAGTTGAAGACCGATAAGCAATGCGTTGTACTCAGCTACATTGTTTGAACGGCTGATCGAGAGAATAAGCTCTTTGGATGGCAAGACCTTCTGGCGATACAAGAACAATTCCAACTCCAGCAATAATATCGCCATTAGGACCAATTCTTGATGCTCCATCAAAGAATAGACGCCAATTAGGATCTTCTTCAGCAATTTGATTTGAATCTAGGACTTCATCTGGGATTTCATCATAGAGTTTTGAATTTTCTGGAATTGAGTGAGCAGCCAGAAATTAGCTAAAGCTTGTCCTTTGACTGATTTCTGAGGAATATAGTGCATGTCATACTGAGCAAGTAGGATTCCCCAGTTAGCCAATCGAGAATTCAAAACACTGGGTTTCTTCATCATGATGTATAGGATTGATCTTGGAGATGACATGAATAGTCTGGCCAATGATATAATGACGTGTCTTTTGGACAGCAAACATCAAGGCTAGACATTCTTTTTCAACCGGTGAATATCGAGGTTCAGCTCCGGTCATAGTACGGCTGAGATAATAAATGGCTTGTTCATGGCCATTTTGATTCTTTTGAGCGAGTAATGCACCCAATGAATGACTCATTGCTCGAGTATAGAGGAGGAACGGTATTCCTGAGACGGAGGTACCAATACTGGAGGGCTCATTAGATATTGTTTTATATCATCGAATGCTTTCTGACATTCATCATTCCAGACAAAAGAGACACCTTTCTTCATAAGTTTGTTGAATGGTCTGCAGCGCCCTGATAAGTTAGAGATAAATCTCCTGATATAAGCGATTCTTCCTTGAAATCCTCGTAGCTCTTTTAAGGTGCGTGGAGGACGCATCTCTTGGATGGCTTTGATCTTCTCGGGATCCACGTGTATACCTTTAGAGGTAATGACGAAGCCGAGAAATTTACCACTAGAGACGCCTAAGAAGGACTTAGTAGGGTTCATCTTTAATTGATGCTTACGCATTAGATCAAATATAGTCTTCAAATCTTGGATATGATCCTCCTTTTGTGACTTTTGACTGCATATCATCAACATAGCATTCGACTGTTTTCGCAAATGTTCACGGAATATAGTGCTCATAGCTCGTTGATAAGTTGCTCCTGCATTCTTGAGACCGAATGGCATAACTGTATAACAGTATGTACCAATCGGCGTTCTGAAAGAAGTGTGCTTCTCGTCTTCTGGGAACATTTTGATCTGATTGTACCCAGAATACCCGTCCATGAATGACATTCGTTCAAATCCACAAGTATTATCAACCATGACATCAGTGATTGGTAGAGGGAATTCGTCTTTAGGACACGCCGCATTGAGATCGCGGAAGTCTATGCATACTCTGATCTTGCCAGTCTTTTTAAGAACAGGAACAATATTAGCCACCCAATCGAGATGTTGTTCCTCTCTAATAAACCCAGAGGTAATGAGTTTATTGACTTCAGCTTCAATTGCATCCATGATGTCTGGATGAAATCGTCGCTGTTGTTGTTTGACCGGTTTAGTATTCGGCTTCTTCAATTGTGCAAGACAAGAGTCAGCTTGTAGAAGTGCTTCACTTAACGTCTTCCGAGTCTCTTTGGAAAGACGTAGAAGTTCAAAAAGGGACATTCTAGCGGGAGTATTAGCAAGCTGAGCCAAAATATCGAAGTTGTAAGGCTTCTGAAGTCCAAGAGGAGAAGACTTCTTGATTGGCTTATCAAACCGAGCCTGTTGTTTGCCTTTCCAGAGCCGTAGGCTTGGGAGGAACAGGTTCAGTAGATGGTTCTTCTTCGGGAGGAACATTAGGAGCATCTTTAGCATCTGAAGGGATATCAGTAGGATCTTCAGGATTTTTAGAATAATCCTTTAGGTAAGGTTTCCCGTTCGAGTAGCACTAACAAGTGCTTCTTCTTTGTCTTTTGGCTCTGTGTCAGAGGTAGACCCAAGAGAAGTCATATGACATGACTTGATCTTTCCAGCCTTCTTGGATTTTTGAGAAGAAATCTTTTGAGGAGAAGGCGATTCAAAATCTGCCACTAGATCAGGATGGATCCATATGATTTCCCCTGTTTCCAAAGTGATTGGCACTAATCCTTCAGACTGTGGAGGAGGAAGATTCACTATGTCAAGAGTTGCCTTAGGAATAGGAACAATCCCACTTTCAAGGAGTTGAGGAGGGAAATTTCCAAATTGCATAGAGACGACGTTGGAAGTGACGATCTTCTCTTTTGGAGTAAGAGAGATAGCTCCAGATTTAATCATTTCTTGGATCTTTTCTTTTAATACATAACATGTACGAATTGTATGACCCAGCATTCTGTGATATGGACAGTATTTAGGATGATCTGTCTTACCAGCTTCATCAGGTTTCTTGAACTCTGGTAATTGTATTTTATTACCTTTCAGCAGACATTCAAAGATACCAAGGACATCGTCGTCATAAAGAATATTCTTCTCTGGGGCGAGGTGTTCTTGATTGTTGAGTTGTAGAGGCAGGAGTTTGAATTTGATGCATCTTTGCTCTGAAGATTAACTTCAAGAGTTTCTTTTCCTTTGCGAGCATTATTTTATTGTTAGCACCTTGTCCTGTTTCTTTAGGAGTCATCTGCACTCCTAAACCTTTGAAGGTTTTAGCACTGATTTTGCAGCTTTAGCACTGACTATGAAGGAAGGCCAATCTTGAAATTGAGTGGACCCTGTCCACATACTGATGATTGGCAACAAGTTTGATTTGCACGTGTCAATGGTGACAGCATCAGGAGTTCCAAGAGGCATCTTCAGAGCTTCTCTTCGAAATCGTTCAATGTATTCCTCTGTAGATTCATTATTTTTTGCTTGATTCTAATAAGAGCAGACATAGTCATGTCATTAAGCCCTTCATAGAACCTTTCAAGAAACATCTGTTTGAAACCAGCAAATGAGGTAATACTCCCATCTGGGAGACTTCTATACCATTCATAAGCCGTTCCCTTAAGACATCCAATAAATACCCAAGTAAGGAGGGCATCACTTGGTTATAGTTGATCAGTCATCACTTCAAAGTGATTGATAAACTGACTTGGAGAAGTGGTTCCATCATAGAATGAGATAGTAGGAGTGTATTTAGGAGGATATGATACTTGCTTCCATTCTATCGGATAAGGCTGCTTGATGCCTAACCTTTGTAAACCATCCTTCTGTTTGAATGCCTCGAATTGAGTTTTGAGATTTTTAATTCTTCAGAGACAACTCCCGAAGATTGTGGAGTTGTGGCTTGTAGAGAATAGTTGGGAGGAGGAACAGCATTGTAAGCACTACCCCCAGCTCCAGAGAGACTAGGATTTGGTTGAGCAGGTCCAGGAGTATTGGATTGTACTGCTGGAGGAACTTGTACTGGACTTATATCAGTATCAACTGGTATGGCATCTGATACAGTCTATCGATTTTGCAACTGAGCTGTCATGAGTTCATACATTGACTTCATTGTGTCAGTCATAGACTTTATTTGCTGTTCCAAAGAAGCAATTCTTTGATCTTGAGGAGTCGGGGAAGAAGAAGGTTCATCAGTATTCCCATCAACCATGTAAGTCGTGACTGTATGAGGGATTATTGATGAACTAGTAGATATTGTATGCTCTGAATCATTGCTTCGTGTGTCAAAGTCAACTATAGGAGAATTACCCCCAGTAGGAAGAGGTGGGAAGTTAGATTCTCCAAGAAATTCAGAATCAATTTCAGGGATCAAATTTCTTTGACTAGAAGCCAGGACTCTTGCTCTGGTGTTTCTATATACTCCATGGACTATCAACTCTACCCCCGGTGTCCCGAGAAGTCATGTTGACAGGACAAACAAAGGCTCATCTTCATCAGGCATAGGTTTATACTGAATCCTATTAAAGACAGACTGTCGTTTATTTTGACATCTGTATTGCATTGTGACTCTTGGCTGGAAGTCACATTCATGATCACCATGGTCTTGAACTGTTGATTCACATCTGCACTGAATTATGACTCTTGGATAGAAGTCACATTCAGCATGTTCCTTTGATATAGAATTACTCCTTCTCTTCTGTTGAAGATATTCCCGTAAATCTGTTTGTGAAGATTGAGGAATATACTTCCTATTCTTGGGTCTTGATGGCTCTTGATTATACAAAGAGTGATTAATGTGAGCCACATAATTTCTTGCATACTCTGCATCTGGATCTTTTATCTTCATATCCAATTGGTATGGTTTCTTAACACCAGAAGTGCTGAGTTTTGTTCTTAAATCAGTGGAAGGTAACATATTAATTTTGGAAACATGGAGTTTTCCTTCCATTGATCTGGATATTTGCAGAGAAGGAAGAGTTAAACCACTCCCTTGATTAGGAGTTGGTAACAGACCCTCTTTAATGGACAGATTCTGTGCCCAATTTGAAGAAATCAAAGAAGAAGACATTAAGGAATGTTTCTTCTTAGAATCATTCAGATGTTGAGACATAGAATGTCCAGAAGGAAGAGTAGTCAAAAGACCATCTCCTTTCCTTTGACTAACAAAAGTATCAGTCAAAGCTGTTCCTGGAGTAAAAACTACAGGAGCAGAAGAAACAACTAAAGAGTTATTCCTTTTCGAAGAGACTTTGTGTGGAAGACCACCCCCAGTTCTAGTAGAACTCGGTGAAGAAGAAGAGATAACTAAGGAGTTATTCTTCTCTGATGAAATACACGCTGAAACAGACTTGGTTAAAGAACCAGAGCTGTTAGTGTGACTTTTGATTTTAGAATTACACGCTGGAACAGATTTGGCTAAGGAGCCAGTACTGTCAGCGTGACTTTTGAATGTGGGATTGCACACTGGAATAGATTTAGCTAAGAAGCCAGTACTATCAGCGTGACTTTTAGAGTTGAATTTGCACACTGGAACAGATTTAGCTAAGGAGCCAGTACTGTCAACGTGACTTTTAGAGTTGAATTTGCACACTGGAACAGATTCAGCTAAGGAGCCAGTACTGTCAGCGTGACTTTTAGTTACTGTCATCTTCGAGCGCACAAGAGTGTGCGTGCTTGCAGTGGAGTTCTTGCCAGTGTTAGGAGTAGACACTGTGGCAGAGACTTCACCATTGACTGCCAACTGATTCTTAGGGACATAGACAGAGTGTCCCTTCGACTTGGCAGTGATGATGAAGGCTGGAATGGGCTTGCCACCCTTAGCCCGCTGTATTTCTTCATAGGCGAGTTGATCGAATTTGATCGTCATCACCTTCTTCGTCGAGCCAATTGACGAAGTGTAGCATTGAGTTGTTACCATCTCAGAAGAGGAGATGGTTTTCCCCAGCAGAGTCGCCAATTTGTTTTCCATAAAGAAATTCTCTTTATTTGTTGTGTTTCTGGGAAAATTACAACTGTAGGAATCCGATCTAGAAGACGATCGCTTTATCCCTTGGACTATGCGAAGAAGAAAAGCTCTCAAAATTTTGACAGTAGATATCAATGTATCTGTAAAATGAATGAGAAAAAGAACTCTATTTATAGAGTCAAAACAGTAACTGAAAAGATAACTACCTCACCACTGGTACATTTGAAAAGTCACGCAGACTCTAAATACACGCAGGGTTAGTGAGTAGTTACTGGACGTAGCCCGTAACTGTTGGACACATGGCATTAGTGCATGGGTCGTGTGCAAGTTACTGGGCACGCGAGAGAGAGATCGGTGGCATGGCTGCCACGTACTCCAGTTGAAATAAAATCCACGCTGTCTTGCTGAAGGCAAAAATCCACGTAGTTTCGTTGACGCAGACTCGTTGAAGGCGAAATCCACGCAAGCTTTGAAGAAGAATACTTCAGAATTCACGCAGGCTTTGAGAAGAATAACTCAAAAATCCACGCAAACTTGAGGAAGGGGAAGGTTCAGAATCCACGCAAACCGCCAGCTGTCTTGATTTGGCACGCTTCGTCTGACACAAAATCTCTAACATTGATTATATTGTCAGCCGTATTAAATGAAGATAAGACCCAAAGTCATGCCAACTTGGTGAAGAGTGAGTCTTGCTAAGGAAGATTTCGAAAATCACGCAAAATACGGCGATGATCTCTCGAGTTCTGTGCATACGTGGCATACGAGGAGACGTTTCTCGACTGCTGTGTTGTCAGTTATTATGATTCTGACGTATGGCTGAGCTGTCTCTGCGTGATTTCTAAAGGAGATGGACAGGCAGAACTTAGCGTATCTTTTGTGCTGCTTCTCGGATCACTCTGCGTGACTTGTTCTGATCAACTCAGCGTGACTTCATTTTTGAGGCCTACAATGCCACGCTCATATATATTTTGTTATTTTTGAAATATATTTATTGGGATTTGTAGTGCTTGGTGTCGCGTATGATTTCGTGTCAGTTTCGAGTCGGTTTTGTGTCGTGTCTGTACGGTGACACGAACACGCTGCATAGGCCCGTGGATACTGTCCTGCTGTTCGGGGCCTCGTGCTCACTGTACAGGGCACGTGGAGGCCTGAGATTTGGCGTCGAGGAGGGGGCAATGACTAACATGTCAGCACCCAAGCCTCGTGTCGAGTGGTTGTGTGTCGGACACGATATTGGGCTCGCACTGGCCACTGTCTACAGCGTGCACGTGACACAGGAGCCTCTGACACGAGTCTCGTGTCGCGTCCTGGAGTCTCGTGGACACGATATAGAGTGTCAGAGACATAGCCCTAGTAGTGGCGAACCTAGGTGCACACCCACGTATTGTGTGTCGTATCCTAGATGCGAGTGCACGCGTGCACGAGACAACGTGTCTGTGTGTGCACGAGAGTGGTTCGTGATGTATGGACACGTCGTATCCGGCTTTGGGTAACACGAGTTGACTCGAGGGACATATGCACATGTGTATCTTTGATTACCAACCCTTAATTGTGGGTTGTTGTTTGAATTTAGCTTTCGATTTGTGACTATGCCCCAATGCCTGATATATGTTCACTGTTTTGGATTTCAAAAACTAAATGTGATTTCAACTAATTTCCCATGATTAATTTGCAATGTATTTAATCCCCATATGTTTAAGTATTAGTTACATGATTAGGTTTGATATTAACAAGGGTTTTGGTTTCGAATTGGTTTGGGACTGATGTGTTAACGGTTTAGGACTGTTAACTGTTAACCAAATGTCAATGTGAACACTGCTATGAGTAACCTGAGAACACATATGTTTTGGCACTGTTTTATTGAGAATATTTGAACCCATACACAAACCACTGCACCCTACAGTTTTCACTCACACACCCTTACTGATCTGTACACATACACATACACAGTTGACACATTGCACTGATTCCAGAACACAATACCCTACTGTATCCTGAGAACACCCTACACCCTTCATTGTTAGCTATCACACCACTGTCACCTATAGAAAAAATTGTCATCATGTTCCCTACACACATACAAACTAAAAACTGAGATTTAACCCTTCATTTCTAATCCCTAACTCTGTACACAGAGACATGACACACACCCACACTCTAATGCAATGTCTGAACCTAAACTCTCGCTCTCTATATGCTTATTCATATATATGTAGATATATATAGAATATGCAATACATGTTCTACTATATATAGCTAAGCATAACTAAAACCTCTACTTCTATATATATAGATATACCTATATATATGTTAGCCATGCATGATTGTGAGTTAATTAGGATGTGTAATGTAGATTGTTTAACCTATGCCATGTGTAGTGTAACTTGTAGCTAGTGTTTGTAACCCAATTCTTGCTATACACTTTCATGTATCTTTCACACACATGTCTACAATCTAACCCTCCTGACACTTGTCCACATATACCTATACACACACATAGCCTTACATGCTAGTTTCTCTCTCTAACTTTCTCTTTATATATAATGTTGTAAATATGCATGTTGTATATATATGTAATCCTATATACATATTGATATATATATGAATTTTCTGATAAATAGCTAAATGTGAATGTGCCTTAATGTGTGGCTTGTGTTTGGCTTGTATAGCCTTGGGATTGATGTGTGCTTGCTAGAATAGGCTGGCTGGGCTTAGTGAGACTTGTTTGGGTTAGGCTTGACCTAGTTGACCTAGTTTGACTAGTGTAGTTGACTAGAGTTGACCAAAGGTTGACTTTAGCCTAGATTGACACCAACATCATGTAGATGCATTGTAGCAGTCTATTTTACTATTTTAGACATATAGTGACTTGTACTGTTCTGTAGGAGCCAGACACCCCTCATCGGACAGTATATTCTCTTCAGATATTCAGGATACCAGGCGAGTACATTCTCTGATCATTTTATATCTTGTTTAGGATTATATTCCTGCTTTAGATTACTTTACTTGATGCTGACACGTTGATAACACGGATTAGTACTATATGGATCCCTTCATGAGATGTTATCCCCCTCGGGAGCATCAAATACTCATGTCTCATGTGTTTCACTTATATCATGTATCTCATGCTTCTATTATCATGAATCTTCATGTATCAGCTTATGATTCATGTACTCTCATGAACTACAGAGCCTTCACGAATCTATTCATGAATCACTCTTTATGAGCCAGTAGCGTAGTCATAAATCTTTACGTAACTTGAATGGATCCTTGTGTATTGATTGGGGATGGGAGAGTAGAACTAAACATGTGAATAATTCCAAAGTAGTATAGTCATGAATCACCTATTTAGTATAGTCATGAATCACCCTCCAGCTGTTCACATGTTTATCTTGTACTCTAAATCACTAGTCACTGATTAGGTCTCTATTATATTATAGATATTTACTTACAGTCTCTTTCTTTCATATCATGATGTTCTTTCAGTTTCATGTATCTTACTCTCTAGCATGTTTATATTTCCTAACCTGTTATGATTTGTATGAGATGTATTGTGCTCACTCCCGTCCTGACTGGACCTGTTGAAAATATTACAGAGGATGAGGACGAGGCGCTCTGTACCACATATTATAGGACTACCTAGAGGATTGCTGTGACTTGGATCAGCAGCAGGATCCCTTAGCAGTGGATGATATACCACTAGTTTAGATTATTGATTATCAGTTGTACTTATTTACACTCTGGATTACTGTATTTAAGATTTAGGATGTTTTCTAGATTTGTGTTATCTTAGACACTTGGACTTCTATCTGTTTGTATCTCTGTGGATTTCTTTTCATATATATCTATCTTATCGTATTCTACCTTAGATGTGATTGAGACTGTATTCTGCTATGTCACCTCCATTCGGAGTGTATATATTGTACAGGTACCTTATATTGTTAGATGATTGACCTAGGACAGCGTTCTACCGTCGACACTGTGGCGTAGGCTGGACGTACCCACTTCTCGTGCCCTTACTCTAGGGTGCGGGTCGTGACACATTTTTAGTGGTGGCCCATGCAGGTCGAGTTTATGCAGTGGTATTCGAACTAGAGTATCACTACAGCCCGCAGTAGGATTAGGATATATTTTTGAAGGTACTCAATCACAGTTAGGATTCCTTGAGAGATTCCTGGGACGACCCTTGAGAATCTTATAAAACTTCAATTTGAAATCCTTTCCCTTGTTTTGTTCACCCTTACTCCTTGATTATTGAATTTGGTTTTTGATGGAACGTTGTTGATTTCGATTTTCCTATTGAGATGAATTTTATGGCCTGAGTTACGATATTTTCTGATAACATATAATGACGGGAATAACAGGGATAGCAAAACGTCTACTTGATTATAGAACATGTAGTTTATCGTAGCCATATTAGCTGGTGTGGAGGGAACATAGAGACCTGACTTCGGATGTACGTATCTTGGTTATGAGATTTGGAATTTCTCGCAGCTATAGTAGTCGGCATAGCGAGAATTCTAGACGACATGATTATAGAGGTGCATACCCCAGTTATGGAATCTATCGTTTATCGTAGCCTTGCTTACTGGCATGGCGAGGACTCTGAGTAACATGATTTTGGACAGATGCATATGATTATCAGATCGTATCTTGAGAAGGTTTTTAAACATATCATCTCTATCGTACCCTTCTGTTGTTATAAAATTGTATTCCATCATCAACTAACTTAAGAGTAGGGATATTTTAGTTTGTAGAGCTTATTCATATGTAGTTCTTTCATAGTGTAATGATATGATGACTTGTAGAGTGTCTGTACCCTAGAGATGGTAGTTAGCATTGGTATTAGAATAATAATCCATTGTAGATGATTCCCCTGACCAACCAGTTTTTATATAGGATGATAGTCTGCCTTACAGCCTTGATGATTTATTATTTTCCCTTATCTTTCCAGTAGGGCACCCATGACCAGAGCCTGTCCTTGAGTGTAGTTGTAATTTCACCTAAGACTAAGAGGTCTATATATATATAGATACGTTACAGATGATATTGGCATATGGGATATGGGTTTGGTTGGTATTTGTAGGTCATTGTTGTATAGGGTATTGACTTGTTGTTTAGCCTATATTTGGCCCAGTTTTCTATTTTAGTTGAGTTCTCTTTGTGTTGAGTTCAGTCATGTTTGATCAACCTTCATAGGCAGTGTGCAGACCCTTCAATAGATACCATATTCCCTTGGTTCAGACTTGTACAAGTTGTTCACTGCACTCAACATTTTATTACCTACCATATTGCATCATAGATTTCTCTGGACCATTGTTCAGACCCCAATTATTGACTCACCTATATAACCATCAACCCCTTATCATATTCTATATATCTGGAAGGTTAGTATCATGCATATTAGAGGTATGCACTTATCCTTACTTTCTGTACATGGTGACATACTGCATCTCTTAGGATTTTACCTTACTTGATAGCCTTGCAATACCCTTCATTATAACCTGCAGTACCCGTCCTACAGTGGAGTCTAAACCTTTTGGGCATGGTTGTTCAGTCCATTAGGACAGTTGTATACATTGGTGATATAATGTGGGTTGTTAATAAGAGTTCTCTCTTGATCATTTGTTCTGTCCCTCTTTCATTATATTAGATACAGATGATACCTGTTTAGCCTAACTATCCAGATACATGTCCAAACCTTTCCCTTTTATTGATGGTTCAGTCTTCCAAAAGCCTCTTGTAGAAGCATGAAAAATTTTCAGCAAATATAGCTCCATGCGCCCAAGTCAAGTGTAGCTCCATGCGCCCAGACAGTTTAACTCCATGCGCCCACTTAATGAACTTCCATACGTCCAGTCAAGTGTAGCTCCATGCGCCCAGTCAGTGAAGCTTCATGCGCCCAAGACTAGCTCCCCCGAAAGGAGGGCGCATAGCCTGAGACATGGCTATGCGCCCAAGCCTGACTCAGTCAAAGCCATGATCGAAATATGCGCCGAAGCGAACGGCCACGTCGGTCTCCACGAGCAGTCGTGCACCGAAGCATGCGGCCACGTCAACACTACGACCAATCCACGATCTCGCAGCCTGTATGCGCCTACATCCTATACGCCCAAAGCAGGACTATGCGCCCATATAAGAACCAGCGTGTTTCCTCATGTGGGCGCATAACATCATTCCAGCTCGAGAACGACTATAAAGGGGGGCCTCACCCCTCTTCAAAATAAGAGAACGGAAAGCATTTTCAAGAGCCAAATTGCTGCACTTCTTGCCAGTGAGCCGAGAGTTAGCAATTTTCTTAGGTTTTCTCCCACTTTTGTAATCGGAGTGTCAACAGAGTAAAGGAGCAACTGCCGCTCGATCTCCATCGTCCCATTTCCCAGAATTCTTTTTTGTACTCGGAGATCCTCAGCGCAGGATCTCTCAGGCGCACTCGATTTGTGGTGCCTTGCGCCAATAAAAGAAAAGACAGCATTTTCTTCTTCTTCTTC
Organism: Iris pallida; assembly: GCA_029216955.1. Classification (NCBI taxonomy): domain Eukaryota; kingdom Viridiplantae; phylum Streptophyta; class Magnoliopsida; order Asparagales; family Iridaceae; genus Iris; species Iris pallida. The sequence goes on from JANAVB010041181.1 coordinate 105,847, forward strand.
TCTTGTGTTCATAAAATGGAGACTCTGCTGGGAACTACCTTTTTCTCTGACGAGAAGGTGGTGACGCAATCCGATACCGACAAAGTGGGGAGTACTCAGAAGATGCTGATCGTAAAGTTCGATCAGCAGACGTTCGAAGAGATGCTCTCGAAGGACGGCTCTACTCCCTCAAAATTAGCGAAGCGTAATAAGTCTCGCAAGACTTAGCTTTCGAAGGCTCGCTGTGCATATCTTGCTAGTGTCAAAGCAGATATGCAGCTGGAGGACTCTGCCACAGAAGTTCCCCAAATGGAGAAGGCTCACATCGTTCTGGGCTCTACTAGTCCAGTAACTTCTTTCCTGTACAACCAACAACAGGGTGTTCAACACCCGAGACTTGGCAAAGGAAAACACTACGATGCCAAGAATCGGGGTGTGCGACACTCTGGCCGAACCCGACGAGGCTCACAAACGAAGGAGGCCAAACTGGGAGAAAACAGCGTTGCTCCACCAGGCATGCGTCCAAGGCCATGTGCCCAAGGAAGTGTTTGGGCGCAGAGCCCCAACCAGAATACTTATGTCTTCAACAGGCTGGGCACCCAGAGTCATGCGCCCAAGGCTATGCGCCCAGGCTCTCTGGATCCATACTATGCACCCACATCAAGGAAGCTCAGACATTATGTCAAGGAGCATGCACCCAATGCCAGTCTCCAAGGCCTATGCGCCCACAACAAAAAGACAGGCCCCAATGCGTATAGCACGGGACTGTCTTCAAGGACATCACAAAACTTAGGTGTGGGGTTGCCCTTGCACATGAACTAAGTCTGGATGCGCCTACTCTCCTTACGAACCCGTATGCAAAGCTCGACGATGCATGCAACATGGGTTGTAAGGCAAAACTCCCTTTCGCTGACTTGTGCGACATGATAAATCATAAGTACAAAGCAAGGGAGAACATAACAATCTATAGTGCGCTTCCGTCCACCAGTATTGTTATCAACTGTTGTTGCTCCAAAATAACAAGAGCGCCTCAAAGAAATTTCGTGTTTCGACGGCTACACTTCTCTGACGACGAGAAGCCACTATGTGTTTCATCCATCATGGCTTCATGGGGTCCCCCTTACGGAAGCCCCAATCAAAGACGGTGGACTACGAACCCAACTTTCTCTCTTAGATTTGCAAGAAGAAGAAGGAGAAGTCTACCAACAGATGGCCAACAGATCGCCAACAGGCTGTCGCATCCGAAGGAGTCTATATGGGCACTCGATCAAAGGTAAGACTCCGTATAGACGACAAAGATTCCCAAGTCGGGGGTAGCATTCCCTCAGAATCTGAAGCAGATGACACTCACACTGGGGGTAGCCTTCCAGAGGACGATGATCCCTCCGAATCCGATGGCGACTATCTACCTCCTCTACCTGAAGATGAAGGACTTATCCACTCGGAGACAGACAGTATCAGCGCCAGTTGCATTGCTTCCTCTTTTCATCCTCGCATGCTATCTACATACAAGGTAGACAGAGAAAGACCTGAAGAAGCCAGTGATCAGACTAGCAAACGGCTAGAGGGTCTCGAAACAGCATTCGCCAAGATCACTGATATGCTTACCAGTATCATGGCAATTCAAGCTGCTGGGGCTATTCCTCCACCTCAATAAAATGCCTCGGCCCATGTTAGTCTGGCTCACAGCAACAACCCTCCTTCACTACAAAAGGAGTATCATTCCGTTGTGCCTCCTCCAAATCTTACAAATGCCACGGGTGGACCTTCGCCAATAAAGTCTTACAACCGTTCAGCAGTCGTTTTCCAACACCTGCTCAATCAACAGAATGCAATTGATTCCTTGGTCGCTCGCCTCGACACCATCACACACAAAGACGAGCTTCAAAAGATGGGGATATCTCAACCGTATCCCCCTGAATGGGGAGAACGCTACTTGCCCTCCTAACTACAAGCCGCTGACGCTGAACTCATTTGACGGTTTGACTTCTCCTCGTCAGCACATGACGTACTTCAACACGCAGACTCTGCACTTACCCAGAGATGATCCGTTCAGGTCAAAGTTGTTTATTAACACCTTGTAGGGGGTAGCCTTTGAATGGTTCTGCAGTCTGCCTAACGGGTGTATCAATTCATTCAAAGACTTGGAGAGGTTGTTCCTCAACAGATTTTACGAGAGTAGCATGCATGTTAGTATGTCACCCTCATCGAGACCAAACAAAGGAGGACTGAGTTGGTCATTACCTTCATCGAACGCTTCAGGCAGTTGGCACTGAAGATGCCCTTCGACATATCAGACTCAGAACTTATGGTTACTTGCCGACATAACTTCCTTTCTACAGTAAAGTTGGTCTGGGTATACATAAGTATGATATATGGCCCGTTTTCATTAGGGCCGTTGATGCTGCTGAAAACGACGTTCCTAACTTGGAACTACTGGGGTTAAAGACACCCAAATCCGAAGACAAAGGCAAGCATCCTCAAACTATCCCTGTTCGGGGGGGGTAAAGGAAAAGAAGTCCTGAAAGTCGACACATCCAAAGGAGCTTCCAATTCTCAGGGCACCTCCGACAAGCCTAAGGAGACATTCTCCTTCGACGAAGACGATGTCATCACCATCTTCCACAAATTGACAAAGGGCAATAAGCTGACATTGCCTCCACCACGACGTCCTGCAGAGGCGAGCCAACTCAATGATCCCAAGTACTGTCTCTATCATCAGTACGTACACCATTCCACCAAGGATTGCCTTATCCTGAAGAAGAAGATACAACAGCTTATCGACAGTCAAGTGATCAACCACGAAGCGAAAGACAAGGTCGTATCTGCTAATATGATCTCTCTTCAGTTTGGCGACTTTCCTCCTAGAGAAGTCCCATACGGCGTGGTCCCGATCCACAAGGCGAATATGGAAGTGTTCAACCTACCACCAGCTCGCAACTCGACCTTGGTCCCACTCACAACTGAACGTGGTGAGATCATGTGGGTCCACCCGGACCTTGTCCAAGAAGTGACGCAGGGGGTAGCACCTCCCAAAGCAAGAAAGGGCAAGAAATTCAAGCCATGCCATATGGTATCCTCCCCCATCTACGAGGTTCTATCTGGCGGGACGCGATCGGGGAATACTTATCTTCGGACGTACGATCTTGCACAAGAAGAAGCAGTACCTCCTCAAGCTCCTATTTCCCCCACAAGCTCAGAAGCCGGCCCGTCCAGGCCTCAAACCATGGACAAATCCAAGCAGAAGGAGACGCGGTTTGACAAATCTTTAAAGGTGCCAGCTCCCGAAAGCGTGGATCGGCCCTACAACTTTGACATGATGGCTCAGCTAGACATACGCCTGCTAGGTTGTCTCTGTTCGATCTATTACGACTCTCTAAAGAAACGTGAAAGGCCTTAAGTGAGGCATTACTACACGCCGACTCTTACGTCGCTGAAGTCAAAGCCCCCGCTGAAGATCCTGTCTCCTTTCCCCACTGCCACAGTGTAGCTCTCCTTCCCAAAAATTTTAAATATTTTTATTTATTATTTAATTGATTTAAATGGTGATTATTAGATTTATAAATAATTAATTAGTTTATTATTATGGTAGACGACTTTAGCCATGGTTAAGTTTTGAAGTACCAGACGACTAAGAATCATGGCACAGATAGTACAGTGGCGTACCTTGACTAGTGTATTAGCCATGCCAAGGAAGACCTAGCCATAAGTGTGTCCTAACTAGGAAAACCAGGCCACGTTGCGACTTAACCCCCACCGATGAATTATTTATTTATTAATTAGATATATTGATTCTAGACTGGGCCCGAACCAAATCTAAGCCTTTGTAGGTATGTAGTGAGACCAAAGACGACCATGTAGGCCTATTTGTGTGTGTATAAATAGTTCCTAAATTAGTTTGGGTATTGATGTACATTTTTAATTATTCGAATATTTGTACAAAATTGGTGTTTTTATTATTAAATATGGTTTTACAATATTTGTACAATTTTCTGGACCCGAATAAAGGAAAGTAGTATGGATTCACCAAACCACCATTTAATTATTTAATTATTTTATTATTTTTTGGTGATTAATATATTTTATTGTTACTAAATCGATATTCTATTGGATAAATATTTTTATATTATTATATTGACATATTTTTGGATAAATATATGTGTATATATTTATAATTCATTTTCAGCTATACATATACTAATTTTATATAAATATGTGCATATTATATTTAAGAACATATACTTATATAAGATATATAAAGGTGTATTGGAATTATATAAAATATGTACTTGGAATTATACAAATATTATATATGTGCATGTGTATGTATATAAATGTATATAGGTGTATATATGCATGTATATATAAATATATATAGGTGTATATGTGTATATATAAATATACATATATGTGTGTGTATATATATATATATTATATATATATATATATATATATATATATATATATATATATATATATATATATATATATATATATATATATATATATATTACATATAAAGAATGAAAAGAAACATGGGAAGCAGGGATTTCCAGCCCAGCCCAGTCGGGCCAGAGGCCCACAGGCCCACGCTAGCAAGCCAACCAGCAAAGAGAAACCACCCCCGCTCATGTTTCCCAGTCCGAACCTATACGTGACGGGTACATAGTATATATGTAGATAGATTGAGAGAGATCGGGGGAACCCAAACCCTAAACCTCTACCAGACCCCATCCCCGTCCTGGCGCCGCCACACGCAGCCGTAGGCCGGCCACGGACGCGCCGGAGCGCGCACAAATGGCGGACACGCGCACGACAGGACACATTGAAGGACAGCAGTAGTAACCCAGAGCAGAGGCCACTTCGTGCCTCATTTTCTTTCGTATTTCTCGACGAAACTCCGAGCTACGAACTCTGGTATGAACCTCTCATAACCCTCTTTGGATCCCAGTAAAAACTTCGATAATCATAGGAAAACCCGTTTGCAATATCGACACGAAGTCGAGCAGAAATGGTACAAAAATAGGACACTAGTACAGTCCAGGCACCCAACTTGGAAGCCTTTTTCCGACAGGATATTGAGCATTCACAAAAATCATCTGAACAGCCTTTTAGACAACATAACCAGCATTCAAACCCTGTTTTTAGATTATTTTTATAATCAGCAGATGCTAAGATAAATCGACTCAAAATCGGGAAAACACCGATAAAACTGTTTTTCAAAAACTAGAAATTCTTCCGATCCAACGTGCGTCCCGCCAATCCGGATGACGTGGTCGCGAACTGTAAACATCGAAAGGTGCGTAATGGCTCTGTGGACGTGTGGACTTTGACGGAATTCAAATTGGTTGCGTGTGCGCGACGAATTTGATGCGTATCTGTCGAAATTTACCGTATCGGCCTCTCTACAAATTTCTCAATTACTTTGTGCACGCTCGTCAGATTGAGACAAAACTTGTGCCAACATGACTGTATCGTTTTTTTGGTCCTGTATGCCAAGTTTGGTCCGATTCTGAGACAGTTGATTGAATCGCCATTTTGTGGGCCCCACGGTCCGATTCAACGGCAATTTTGTGCACGGCCCCGCCGGAATCCAACTTTGGACATACGGTTGAGTTCGTATCATCAAAAAAATTTGTAGTCATGTATTTTGACAACTTTTAGGACCGTTGACTCTGGCACGCTTTTCGGTGCAAAGCGGGTCCAACGATGGATACCGTTTTGACCCAAAATTACCGTTTTGCCCCTGTGTCCAGAATTGGAATTAAGGACAGGCAATCCTAGCTAATTTGACTATTCTGAGAATATTGGTAATATTTATTTCAGCATTCGGAGACTTTTTGCATGTGTTGACTGTAATGACCCGCACCGCCCTAGCGGAATGCCGATTCAAACGGCGAGTGCAACGACTCAAACGAGCCGTCGACCCGAAGTGTTGGCATCGACCTGATGAAAAATCGATGCAAGGCTTACATTGGCCCGTCAAGATGAATCCAGACTTAGACTTTCAAAGGCGCGCTCGGAGTATTCTCTCGGCCGATGCGAACATCGCTAAGGTGGGTGGCTCCGATGAACCCGTCTGTGCTTAGCCTAGACACATAACAATACGGACACTATCACTGAAATCGCTAGGCGATAACACCGCACATGCTAATAAAATGACCCAACGCACCTAGCTAAGGGATTAATCCCATCTTGTATGCTTGTATAGAATATGGAAAAGAACATGGAAAATGTGAGAACTCTCGCACCGCGCTCCACGCTCGTGCTAAGGCACGGGCTTACATTTCGAGTTCCCTATGCGTTCAACAATGAAACAATGAATGGATTACAACAATGAAACGGGAAGACTATCAACATAGTCGTTCCGAGTAGAGTATAGCAACATTGAAAGATTATGGGACCGATGGGTCGCCAAGGCGACTCCCGCACGGGAAGTTGTATAAAGTGTGAATGAAAGATTGAATGGATAAGTGAATAAATGAATGAACGAACAAACAAGTGAAAGAAAGAAAGGAAAGAAAGAATGAATAAAAGATAAGAAAGAAAGGAATGGTTAGCGACAGGTATGACGGGCACGTGCAGTGGGGCTCGCTACCCGCGCTGCACGGACGCCAACCTGGTCGATAACGCATTAAGGCTAAGGGTTAGCCTACGGCTCAGAGACAGCCGTTAAGTTAAAAAGACAAGTTAATACGAAATGGTCGTGGACAAACGGCACGAGCGAGGGGTGGCAAATGCTGTGACCGTAAAGAAAAAGGGATTCTGCGGCATGATCAAAGGGGGGATATGTCGGCCTAGGCGGAATCAAAAGGGGCTTACGGGCTAACTGGGGGGCTTGGCCACCCAGGAGACGTAAGTACGAGGTAATTTCAAAAGACTATCAGATGTGAACCAGCCGCACACAGTGATAGGTGAGAAATTACCAAAGGAGAATATGTCCAAATTGGCTTGTGATGCCAGCGACCGGTACATATAGATTAAGTGGGCTTTGCTGGTGGCGATCCACGTGCAAGTCCTAGCATTGAAATCAAAGTAGTCTAAGTTAATCTGAACAAAGCACCTTCTGAAAATGGCTTGAAATGTATCATACCAAATGATAATAAATTAGAGAACACACCTACGACGCGCTAGAACCCGAGGCAGGGACACGCCCTTGATATTGAAAGTTACATGAGGCACGTTATGTTATTACATATGAATTGTTGACTTACTTGAATTGCTTTGGACAGGGAAGGCCGGACGGTAAGTATGGATAAGTCGTGCATGTATTTCCATGCGACACTTAAATTTGGCAACACGGGATAGGTTATGACATATGCCATGAAATTGATCCTAAGGTAAGATTAGAAAGACAATGAATGATAGAGATGCACAAAAGTAAATGAAACGTGTTTGGTAATGATAGAATTGTGGGCGAGCTAGCCTTCCCACCAGTGCATAACAATGTACTGATAACCCCACAGTCTACTTGCAGGATGCAGGTATCGTCGGCGGGTGCGGAGCTTCCATCCAACGTGCTAAGGCGCGGAGCTATCTCTGGAGCCTTGGAGCGTTGCAAGGAGCTGAAGCACCCTATACAGGACATAATGTATCGGAACATCGCCATGAATCATTCCATGTTGTAAGCCACTTGGCACGTCTTTTATGTTTCAGAGAGAGAGAGCTTGAGCGATTTGTAATATCGGCCTAGCGCCGCTTGTAAACTTCTTGAATATCAATAAAGAGTTCGAATTTGCTTCCACTTGTGTTCATTTACTTTCTGCTGCAAATGGGGACACTCTGTGCGACTCTGTGGCCTAGCTCAAATCGGCCGTTTTTGGACATAGCCTTGCACGGGCGCAACCTAGGCCCGTGCGGCATCATGCCTTAGCGAAGACGATCGTTCCTGCGGGAGCGGGACGTGACAGATTGGTATCAGAGCACGGCTTCACATCCTTGGACTTTATTTCGATTTTCTCAGTTTTGAAAGCTCGGTTGGAAACAAAAGAAGTGTGCGCTCTCTCTCGTTCTGCCTTGGGATGTTCCATACAATAAGTCTAATATTTTCAAAAGCTCGTACAAGTACTCGGTTGAACGGGATCGATAGGCGAAGGCCTTTGTGCCGAACGATGTTAAACATGACTCGACAGAGAACACATGCTAAGTTAGCAAGTCGCGTGTATGCCCAAATAGTCCTACGTCGACATTAGCAAGTGAGCGTGCAAACTTGAATATAGCCCACACGGGATGGTTATGCGGCACAACTTAGTCCGAGTATCGCGCACCTAGACTCTATGGTGCAAACGAGTTGCGAGCGAGATTGACTATCGCTCGAACGAGAATAAGGGAGACTTAGAACGTATGTTGATAGAGACGCTACTTGACCGGCGCTAATGCGAACACGGAGAAATGGTTCTTAGATTTTGAAGAATGAGCGAACGCGCAATTGGACATGTCGATCGGGAGACGAATAACCTTTTGAGGACTAAATAGGATGGCTTGAACCCGAGTGGTGTATGTGATAGCTTCGAAGAAGGATAAGAGTGAGTGTCGACGACTAGTCGAGTGGCTCGAACCCTGAGTGGTGTGTGGACGTTATAGAAATTGTTCGAGCGAGACTAAAGGATATATGGATAGAACGGGTATGTCGGCGAGGCGATACGATCGCGCAAAGCCCTAGAACGCGTCACGCTTAGTTGGTCGTGACTTCGATGTCCCGAACGAGATGTCATTTAGACAACTTGTCAATGGGCAACGCGAGTTAGAAAACGATTCGGAACGATGAATGAAAGTGAATGGTCTTGATCAAGGAAACTTAGAGGATCGCGCGTACGATTTGGGATTGATTCAAATGAAATGTGACTTGAGTTTTGAACAACGAGCTTGAGGAATAGTGATCAAACTTGATCTTGAATATTGAGAAAATTGTGGAATATCCAACTCGGACAATAGCATCAGTCGTACGACTCGAAATTGGTTGTAAAGAAAGATCGTCAGGTTACGCATATCGTCGATGGTATTGAGGCGTATCAAAGATCGATATGCGATAACTCGAAGGCACTCTGACTCGGCGAATGACGGTCGTGCAAATGTCATTGTTCCGTTGGATGTTATACTTGGGATGTTAAAAATGTGTCGAGGAAAATATAGATTTGGCTCGAGGATTTTCTAGTTGAATGCATGACGGTCAGACTGTCGAATTGATTTGGCTTGGATGAAAATATGAATGCTTGGATTTGCTTCGTTGACAACCACAACATTGACGTTCTTGTCTTATGCGAGCGCAACTCCAGCCTCGCATATGCGTCGTGCCGGATTATGACGATCACTCCGCGTGAGCGCTGATATGGTGATTCATATAGCGGGAGTGATTGAACTTGGATGGCGTGGCAATCCGATTGCTTCGACTTGTGGTTTGACCCGAAGGTGGACTCGAAAATGAATTTATGTGCTTGAAAGATTGAACTTGAGGATTGAGTAGGTCCAATCTGCGTATCGAGAATGGGTTAGTCTAAAACTCAAACAAGAGTTACGCCCCGATGAGAATAATTATTCTACGGGAGCGTTGCATGGTGATTCATGAACCACCGTGGATAATCGGGCTCGCGTGAGATTGGGGCGTAATATATTGTCGAGCTGGATGACCTCGTGATCGAATACATGAATTGGTTAGAACTGGTGATTGAACGAAATTGAATATGTGCAACGTAAGTCTCGATGCGAATTAGGTGATCATGCTCGATATTAGAAATTTGAGTAAAACAAACTTGGGTAGAAATTCCCGTACAAGCGAGCAAATGGTTTGACCATAGGATTTGGGGCGAGCACCGTGCAACGACTTTACACGATGAGCCACGGACTTGCCTTGTAACTATGACCCTGTGAGCTGACCTAGCGGATAGGCGGACGACCCTATGCCGAGTGATTGAACCTGTGCGATGTCATTTACAATATCGTCTGGACGGACGATAGACTTGGGGCAACAAGACTTAGAGTAGGACAGAGAACTGGGAGTGTGCGTGAACGACGGCGAGATTGGCCCCAAAACGAAGTGAATGGTAGGATTGGATGATGCGCAAGTTAGGATAACGAATTGAATCACTGATCGGAAGACGTACACGATGATGATGCATTGCTTGGTCTTGAATCGGACGGAAGTTACTCAGACTTGGTCGACCCCGCTAAGAAGAAATCAAAACTGATTTCGTGGACAATAACGCTTGAGAAGCGAATCGAATCATCTCGAGGACCGAGATAAACGATATGTGATACACATATGAGTTCGATTTTAAATCGAAGTTAGCAAACGATCGACAAATCGAAACTATCACGAGTAGCTTGTCCGACTTCGCTAAGTCGCTAAGCTTGGTTGAAATGTACGTATTCGGGGGATGCCTTGAATGCGTGTACGATCCAAACTCAGCGATATGATGAACTCGAATGCAGCTGTAAGTGGGTGTTGAGATGCGCATAAACGAAAAGTGAGTTTGCCTCAGCCTACGACACTCGCATTTGATGAATTTCAACGCACCTCATGCGACCGTTTCAGTCCTATGATACGTCAAAATAGCAACCGAGTCGAAGAAAACGCTTGAATTGAATAAATGCCATCAACTCTAAAATGAATGAAAAGTTATCCAATAAAAATCGACCAAACGTATGCGGCACGGAACTTGGAAGGGTATCGAGCATGGTTCGATGCCATCGAACGATAGAGCCGTTCGATAGAATTGTCTAAAAAATACGGCAACACGAGTTAAGGAGTGGTAGGATGACCTACACTCAGGAAGTCTCGAGGACGAGACTTGTTTTGAGTGGTGTATTACTCTGCCCTAGCGGAACGCCGATTCAAACGGCAAGTGCAACGACTCAAACGAGCCGTCGACCCGAAGAGTTGGCATCGACCTGATGAAGAATCGATGCAAGGCTTATATTGGCCCGTCAAGATGAATCTAGACTTAGACTTTCAAAGGCACGCTCGGAGTATTCTCTCGGCCGATGCGAACATCGCTAAGGTGGGTGGCTCCGATGAACCCGTCTGTGCTTAGCCTAGACACATAACAATACGGACACTATCACTGAAATCGCTAGACGATAACACCGCGCATGCTAATAAAATGATCCAACGCACCTAGCTAAGGTATTAATCCATCTTGTATGCTTGTATAGAATATGGAAAAGAACATAGAAAATGTGAGAACTCTCGTACCGCGCTCCACGCTCGTGCTAAGGCACGGGCTTACATTTCGAGTTCCTATGCGTTCAACAATAAAACAATGAATGGATTACAACAATAAAACGGGAAGACTATCAACATAGTCGTTCCGAGTAGAGTATAGCAACATTGAAAGATTATGGGACCGATGGGTCGCCAAGGCGACTCCCGCACGGGAAGTTGTATAAAGTGTGAATGAAAGATTGAATGGATAAGTGAATAAATGAATGAACGAACAAACAAGTGAAAGAAAGAAAGGAAAGAAAGAATGAATAAAAGATAAGAAAGAAAGGAATGGTTAGCGACAGGTATGACGGGCACGTGCAGTGGGGCTCGCTACCCGCGCTGCACGGACGCCAACCTGGTCGATAACGCATTAAGGCTAAGGGTTAGCCTACGGCTCAGAGACAGCCGTTAAGTTAAAAAGACAAGTTAATACGAAATGGTCGTGGACAAACGGCACGAGCGAGGGGTGGCGAATGCTGTGACCGTAAAGAAAAAGGGATTCCGCGGCATGATCAAAGGGGGGATATGCCGGCCTAGACGGAATCAAAAGGGGCTTACGGGCTAACTGGGGGGGGCTTGGCCACCCAGGAGACGTAAGTACGGGGTAATTTCAAAAGACTATCAGATGTGAACCAGCCGCACACAGTGATAGGTAAGAAATTACCAAAGGAGAATATGTCCAAATTGGCTTGTGATGCCAGCGACCGGTGCATATAGATTAAGTGGGCTTTGCTGGTGGCGATCCACGTGCAAGTCCTTGCATGGAAATCAAAGTAGTCTAAGTTAATCTGAACAAAGCACCTTCTGAAAATGGCTTAAAATGTATCATACCAAATGATAATGAATTAGAGAACACACCTACGACGCGCTAGAACCCGAGGCAGGGACACGCCCTTATATTGAAAGTTTACATGAGGCACGTTATGTTATTACATATGAATTGTTGACTAACTTGAATTGCTTTGGACAGGGAAGGCCGGACGGTAAGTATGGGTAAGTCGTGCATGTATTTCCATGCGACACTTGAATTTGGCAACACGGGATAGGTTATGACATATGCCATGAAATTGATCCTAAGGCAAGATTAGAAAGACAATGAATGATAGAGATGCACAAAAGTAAATGAAACGTGTTTGGTAATGATTGCATTGTGGGCGAGCTAGCCTCCCCACCAGTGCATAACAATGTACTGATAACCCCACAGTCTACTTGCAGGATGCAGGTATCGTCGGCGGGTGCGGAGCTTCCATCCAACGTGCTAAGGTGCGGAGCTATCTCTGGAGCCTTGGAGCGTTGTAAGGAGCTGAAGCACCCTATACAGGACATAATGTATCGGAACATCGCCATGAATTATTCCATGTTGTAAGCCACTTGGCACGTCTTTTATATTTCAGAGAGAGAGAGCTTGAGCGATTTGTAATATCGGCCTAGCGCCGCTTGTAAACTTCTTGAATATCAATAAAGAGTTCGAATTCGCTTCCACTTGTGTTCATTTACTTTCCGCTGCAAATGGGGACACTCTGTGCGACTCTGTGGCCTAGCTCAAATCGGCCGTTTCTGGACATAGCCTTGCACGGGCGCAACCTAGGCCTGTGCGGCATCACGCCTTAGCGAGGACGATCGTTCCTGCGGGAGCGGGGCGTGACATTGACTTTAGTGACTCATCTGATATGGCTTTACTATCGGTTTCTTCAGCTAAGGACCTCAGGCAAGTGCACTTTCTGATTGTTTTTGATTCATAGTAGTCTTTTTATTTCATGTTTATACATATATCTTGCTGCTTGTTGACACGCTCGTCACACGGAGTAGTCGGAAGGGAAAATATCTTAGTAGACATGTGGACTACCCAGAACTATCCCAATATGTCTAATCTTGACTGATAGCAGCTGCACACGACACGTGCAGGGTGCCGTATTTACCTCCTAGCCATTCACATGTTGAAAAGGATATTTCACACCACATAGATAGTTGTCTTTTATTTATTTTCTTGTCTTCTTCACAACTTGTCATGTCATCAGTTTACTTTCTAGTTTTCATCTCTCATATGTTATTATCATGTCTTGTTAATTCTATTTTATTTTTGCATTGCCGTCGATTTGTGTACTTGTTCCATTCCTGACTGGAAACCAACATTTTTCAGGTTAGCTTCACTTAGCTTGGGGATTCGGGTGTACTTGCAGACAGGAACCTTGAAATAGATAGCAGTTGTATCATTTTCATTAATTGTAAAATCTTGTATTTTCTTTAATTATAAATCTTGTAACTGTTGTAAATTTTAGAAATGTGAATGAGCAATAAATGAATTATTTGTGATTTTGAGAATCATGGTCGTGACAGCGTTCTACCGTCGACTCTGCAGCGTAGGCTGGCTTGGACGTCTCGTATCCGAAAAGCGGGTACGGGTCGTGACAAGTTTTTGTGGTAGCCCATGCAGGTCCGTTTTCGCAAAATATGCAAACTTGTGATGGTACTTAAGTTAGTCGTACCATTACGAGACTGCGACTAGAGAATGCTCATTCACAACTTAGGTTAAATTGATTTAAGAGAATGACTGGGACTAGGAGTCCCTTGTTAAAATTGACCGTTGGGTAGTTAAGGTTGTCAGATAGGCCATACAATTTAGAATTATTAAATTTAGATAGCTTGCCCGGTCTCTATAGATACACTATTACTTTTGATATGACGGTATGATCCAATGTGGATATACTATTCACTTGGTAAATTAGGCTTTCCTAGAATTAAGGCTTTAATTTTGATAAATTGTTCAATTTTTTTGCTCTATTAAATAAAAATCTTATATCATCAGTTAGAATTGCCTATTTAAAATCCTATTTTGCTGTAAGGAATTAGTTTATAATGTCTGATTCCATTATTCACATACGAATCTCGAGTTAGATTTGATTCAAAGTCTTCCCTCAGCCTTTTAATACATATAAAATAAGGATTAGGATGTTCTTACTTTTCTTGTCTTCAATTATTTCCTCCCCAATCAATCTTTTACTTTGAGGATTGAGACTTATAGGCAGACGTTTACGCTTCCTATCATAGTCAACTAGCTTGAATGTCTAGCAACTCCTTGAAGTTCTTAAGAATATAATTGGAGTAATTTTAATGACTGTGATAGCCAGCCAGCAGCGCACTGGCGAGGCACGACCCAGAGAGTTGAAATTATTTCTAGGAATCGTAGGTTATGGAGCATTGTTAAAACTATATCTCCGTTGACCTCTCTAGACCTAGTGTCGATGTAGGGTAGAGTATCTGATAGCATATCATATCTGAATCGCAGAACCAAGGGTTTGCCACAGCCAGAGTATACGAACGAGGCATAATTCTCGGTAGAATGACTTCAGACGTGATTACAAGTTTAGGATACTATAGAGAATAGAAAGATGCCCTATGTATCCCATAAGATCCAAGGCCAATACTAGTAAAAGTTCTGTAAGTTGAGTAGCATGTCTCCCAACCTAGCATTCCATGGTCCTTGTGACCTATTAACGAGGTAATTGACTAACACTAACAGGTTTACCTAAAAATATAGAATTTAGAGGTCCATATCCCATTAGTCGACCAAGGCCTTATGGATAAGAAGATAGTAGGATGACTGTATAAGCAAGAACACCAGGTAAGATTTTGATCCTCTCAAAACTCGAACCACTTGTGCCTCCTCTCAAAATCTCGCATGCTTATATTTTGACTATCTTGACCAACGCTGCTATTACAGCTTAGTTTTGCAAGCTTACTCTTTTATCGAGTTTGATTCGACATATGTTTATTAGGGACACCTACTAACATATTGTCTAATCAGAATCAGTGTATTACGGTCTGATCAACCATGATGCATTTGGTTCGCTCTTTATTTAATTACCTACGTGGATTGAGATATAGAGGTATCCAGGATCTCATCTGTGACTGCTTTGACAATTTCTATTGAATTATACATTCGCCTTTGAATCACGTAATTGTATTCAGTGACATCTCTCTTGAGCTCTTTATTGTTTTTGTCTTTCACTGATTGGAAAGACGAAAGCCCGTAATTGGTAGATAGATACAGAGTATCCCCCATGGCTATGATAGTTGTATACGCAAGTGTAGCTACCATCGACCAGCCCAGTGACTGGAACCTTGCTTTGAGTTACTCGTCCTCCTTTCGACACTAAACCTACTATCTTGATCTTCTAGTCACTAGTCCGAGAATGATTAGGATTTTTCCCTTGATCAAATGCCAACCTCGAAGACTACCTATTCTCAAGAGACCAAATGTTGTGAGCCTCTAATCATTTGTTTGAAGCCTGGTTTAACTAGAACCCTTGTAACAATAGTCTGGCAGGTTTGACACAAATAGAAATTTACGACTCAGTTGTTAGAAATCTTTTCATATGATGTGCCTTAGAGTTGGTTACCCCGTCGATAACTCTTATATACTATAGACAAGTAGATCGTTCTCTTTTATCGACCATGTGTCATTGTACACACTCATTTTCCATTTATTAAGGAACGACCCTTGACCTGACTTATATCTACCGTATTCCGTTACGCCGTGCCTTATTCTTTATTAACAAGAGTCGAGGTACAATATCCGGACTTTGAAATTCTTTTAGCCTCATTATTCCTAAAACTATCCTAGCTTCTAAGGTGGGTAGACTATAAGCCTTCTAAAATTTTGAGATATACGAGGATTACCGATTGATTAGAATAATTTTCCATTAGGAGGATAATTAGTGCCCCATGGACTCCCACTTTCTATTTAGATCATTTTGTGTCCCTGGCCGTGTCATTAATATTCGGAGCACGAGACCAGCTGTTATCTTCCAACAAACTTATATGTAAGATCTAAACGAATCCACCTTCATCTAAGTATATCATGTCACACTCAAACACGTTCCCTTGTACTCTATTTTTACGGTACGACTTTTAGGTCAAAAGGACTGGCTATAACCCTTACCATAAGACCGGTATACTCCCTGACTTCCATTAGAGCCTCAACCTCGAGTCAATTTTTTACCCAATATATGGTTGTGATCTACTCGAAGCCCACTGCGCATATGCCACGAGTGTGCCACCCAATTGAGGTTGCATGTGCTACTTAAACACAAAAGTCACTGAAGGCACATTTTGAGCTTTAGGGACCTAGCTAACCACCCAATTGAGGTTGCATGTGCTACACAGCTCTTAAATATTACATTTAAAACAACAAATTGAACTAACATTTAAAATCCCGTATTAAGGGTTAATATGCATACAGTCTCAGATTTTACAAATTTAACATAGCTTAACCAATTTCTCAAAAATTGAAACCCTATAGATATCATACATGTGCAGTTATGTAGACAAAACTAATAACATAAAATTTATGTTTAAATACGAATTTAAACTGAAAAAGCAGAGAACCAGAAACATTGGGGTTTTGACAATCTAACATCAACGACATATTAATATGTATCTAGATATGTGAGAAATCAAGTGTAGCATGCATACGTGTTAGGCAGAGTGTCTGCTATATATATTCATATACATATTCTCATGTCCCAATAAAAATTAATTCTACGTTAAGACTAACATTTAGATTCCTACCAAGATTGCAAGCAGGTGATGACGAAATCAAGACAGTTTTATTATCATTATTATTTAATACAAGAAAAGCAAGAAGAAATAACGATAAAATCGGTTCTGCTTATCTGTTTAAAGAAGGAACCGTTTTGAAATCCAGAGTTAAAATATCAAATTCAGATAAAGTCTAGCAAAATCTCGATTCATTGTATTATGAAAAACTCATAGAAGAAGTTACACAAAGGTTTATGAAAACAAATAAACATACTCTTAAGTTAAATGACAAGAAACTAGGCAAAACAACAAATAATTTCTTTTTTGAATGACTGAGAAAAAGTAGAGAAAACATGTTCAAATATTTAAGGTGCAATCCGATAATCATATTCGTCTATCCAAAATTATGGTACTCTAAATCCTCGTCATACTAGTAAGCAAGGCTACGATAATCACAGAGCCCTTGACTTATGCACATATCTCTAGAATCATGGTATTTAACATTTTCGCGGTACCGCATGCTTGGCTGCGAAAACCTTAAATTCCCACACCCGAGAAATATATCCAGAGTCAGACTATATGTCCTCACCATGCTGGCTAATATGACTATAGAAGACAAGATTCAACAACATAGATGACCTAGCCCATATAATTTATCTTGCCAAAAATTAAATTAAATCAATAATAAATACTCAAAAATCAAATCAAATTTATTAACGAACATCAAAATTCAAAAATGAACAAAATCCATCAAAATACAAACTCGAATGAAACAGCTATCATCAAAATTCAAAATTCGACAATCATCCATCAAAATTAATAAATACAAACTCAAATTCAACAATAATCCATTAAAATCAAATTCAACAACAGAAAATAAAGATAAAACAAATCAAGGGAAAAAAGAGAGTTTCCAAATCGAAGTTAAAATAAGATTCTCAAGGGTCGTCCCAGGAATCTCTCAAGGGTTCCTAACTGTGATTGAGTATCTTCAAAATAATCCTAATCCTACTGCAGGCTGTAGTGGTATCAAGTTCGAATACCACTACACTTTTAGTCTCGACCTGCATGGGCCACCACTAAAAACGTGTCACGACCCGCACCCACTGTTTGGGTACGAGAACGTAACAACCCAGCCTACGCGCAGTGCCGGCGGTAGAACGCTGTCCTAGTCACAACATCTAACAATATAATGCTAAGCAGTTTATACACCCCGAATGGGGGTGACATAGCAGATACAGTCTCAATCACATCTAGGGTAGAGCATGATAAGGATAGATAAAACATGAAATCCAAAAGAATACAGGAGATAGAAGTCTAAGTGTCTAAGATACAAAAACCCAGAATATACCTCAAACTCATATACAGTAATCCACAAATCAAATACAACTCCAGACAAATGAAATAACTATCTAAACATCCTCTATGTGTCTCCTCTAGGCTAGCAGGCACCTCCAGGCTATCTGTAAAATTTATCAACAGGTCCAGTCAGGACTGGAGCGAGTACAGTACATCTCAACAGATCATAGCAGGTTAGAAAATATAATCATGCAGTAAAGTAAGATACAGGTACTGAAAGAATGTAGTATGTAAACAGAGAGAGAACTGTAATAGAAATATACTATATATAGAGAACTAGCAGTGACTAGTGAGTCAGAGTACAACATGAACATGTAAATGGCCTGGGATGATTCTGATGCTACACTATGGAATGATTCTGATGCTACACTACTGGTGTATTATTCACATGTCCACTTATACTCTCCCGTACCCCCAATCAATACACAAGGATCCAGGTTATGTTATGATACTATGTACAGCCTCCGAAGGGTGGTAGACCCCGAAGGTGATAGACCCCGAAGGTGATAGACCCCGAAGGTGATACATAGTAGTCCCATAAATGGGATAAGGATTCCAGGAAGACTCTGTGATCATAAGAGTATATGTCACAAGTGATCGAAGAATCAACGAAGCATAGTGATACGCTATGTAAGTGAAACGCACAGAACATAGAGTACCCATGCTCCCTAAGTATAACATCTCAAGAAGGATCCATATAGTACCAATCCGTGTGACCAACGTGACAGTACAGGTAAAGTAATCTACTGCAGAAATAATTTTAAGCAGGATATAAAATGAACAGAGAATGTACTCGCCTGATATCTGAATGCCCAAGATAAAGATACTGTCCGAGGAGAGGTGTCTGGCTCCTAATTAGAACAGCACAAGTCACAACATGTTCAGAAGGGTAATTAAAGCACTACAATGCATTCTACATGAATCTAGTCAAACTAGGCCAAAGTCAACCCTTGGTCAACTCTGGTCAACTGCACTAGTCAAACTAGGTCAAACTAGGTCATGTCCTAACCCACAAGTCTTACTAGGCCTAACCAAGACTATCCTAGCAAGCACACATCAATACAAGGCTATACAAGCCAACATACACCCAACTCTATATAGCATGCAATTATTCAATACTCAAATAGGCAAGAATTTACATTAGATATACACTAGGTAATCTATTACTTTAAGCTATACATGTCTACACATATATACACATGTATATATTGGTATTCACATTAGGTCTATAATCATGGTATTTCAATGGCATATAAACTTATATATTACAATATATATTTGACAATTATTGCAAAAAAAGTCATGTCTATATTCACAATGGCTTCTATATTTGACAGTTTTTTTTTTTTTTTGGGTTGCAGGAGGAAGAAGATGATGATTAGAAAAATCTACAGTTGTTCATCACACTTGTGTAGGTTTGGACTTTGGACTTACAGGAAGTAGGGATACTCTGTTTTGAGGAACCTAGCTCCACTTCCCATCTTCCCATTGTGATGTACTAACTTTCTGAAACTGTACTTTTGGAAACTGCAGTTCTAAACTGATAACACTTGTGGTTTGATGATGTAATATTGTTCTATATCGTCTGAATTCTAATGAATAGTGCTTTTGATTGCCTGATATTTATTGATTTTGGTACGTCCTAGTGAGTATTAGGTCTATTTCTTGTGTCCGACACAGAGAGGCTCTATCAGGTTATGTTTGTTTGGACTCCTTTTGGGCTAAATTGCAATTTAGATGTATTTATTGTGTCCGACACATCTAGGCTCCATCAGGTGATATTTGTTTCAGACTCGTTTTGGTCATAAACTGCCAACAAACTTGGTGTTCGAGCAATTTAGATGTATTTATCTTGTGAGCACAAACACTCTTCCTTTCGGTCCTTATGTTTTAATTCTATGAAAAACAACATTCTCCTCTATCTCTCTATTACGATGAATATTGATCATAAATGCTAAAAAACAATCACTGATAGATATCTCTCGTCTATCAGTGTCTACTTTCTTCCATCTTTTCTCTTTGACATTCGGTCGAACTTACACTTTTAGAGTCCAACCCTTCAATAGTCGCATGACTCGCATCAAATAGTGGAATTATCATCAACAATCAAAGTACACCTTGGACGTTCATCATGAATATTCCTACCTGATTCCAGTAATGACTAGTACGAAAAAGTAAGGACTTAAGTGCACATCCTTGATTGTGATGGAAAATGGTTTAGTATCTACTTCAAAGGAGAGTGTGGGGACATAGCTTAAGACTAGAACTAGTGATATAAAATTATTTATAAGGGCACATCAATTTTTGATCAGAGCACGTCATTCAGGACTGTCCAAGTTTATGACAGTTCTAAAAACTGATAGAACTGTCAGAAATAGAACTGTCAGAAATAGTGGAAGTCCTGTATACAGCAAGTGCAAATCTAGGACTGCCACAATTTTTGGCAGTCTTGAATGTATCTATGACTGCCAGAGATTGTGACAGTCCTAAATTGATGTGTCCTGATAAAAAAATGAGGTGTTTTTATAAATACTAATATAAACTGCCAACAAACTTGGTGGCCGAGCAATTCGACGCACAAACCATACCTATATGGACCAGCTAGCTATTGAGATGTAATCAAAATCTTCCATTATTTATTCACAGGGCACCATGGATTCAATGGTAATGTCAACCCTTGAATTGTTGGAATCCTGAGAAGCTCGACTTGACAGCGCAAGTAGTGTCACTGATACTAAGTGTGGACACAGAATTAAGGAGGTTTGGAGCAGATGTACTTTCGAGAGCTTGCTCCTTGAGTGACTATACTATACTCAAGGAGCACAAATATTCTCTGAAGTTGAGAGCATAATAGGACCCTAGGTGTGAGCATTATTTGGTTTTGGACCGAAAATCAAACCGAAACGAATAAGAGATTTGGTTTGGTTTCAAAAAAAATTCGGTTCGGTTTCGGTTACGAAAATACTAAGAGTTATTATCTGGTTTCAGTTCCGGTTTTGAGTTTTGGTTTCGGTCTAAAACCGAAAATCGAATAACACTTATACAATTACGTAAATATCCCGACGTTCGACTATACATGTTTTTGGATTTTATGGACAATATTTGCAATTTTCAGTATATTTTTTGGGTTTTTTTTAATAACCTAGAACTAGGTGGCCGTCTAGGCAGATTAGGCGCTAGGCGTCCAATGTCCGTCCGACTAGTGCCTAACGACTGTCGTAAAGCAAAGTATACTACTTCTCTGACTGTCGTAAAGCAAAGTATACTGCTCTTGCTTCAGCCCCATTTTTTGCAACAGCTTTTTCATACACAGCAACTCCTTGCAAGCCTCCGTCGCCGCAATGTACTCTGCCTCTGTCGTCGACAAGGCAACACACTTCTGCAACCACGACTGCCACGATACCGCTCCTCCAGCAAACATCATCACATAGCCCAAAGTCGATCGCCTCGTGTCTACATCTCCAGCCATATCAGCGTCGATATACCCAACCAGCTTCGGCTCGTCACCACCAAAATAAAGTCTCCAATCAGCAATGTCCTGAAGGTATCGTAGAATCCACTTGACCGCACTCCAATGTATCCTTCCAGGATTTGAAAGGTACCTGCTAACTGTGCCAACTGCATGAGCGATGTCTGGCCTCGTACACACCATAGCATACATAAGGCTTCCCACAGCTGAGACATATGGAACCCGCTCCATATCTTCTTTTTCGTCCTCGGTAGATGGACACTACTCCTCAATGAACTTAAAGTGAGCCGCAAGGGGGCAACTCACTTTCTTTGACCCGTCCATCCTGAAACGCTGAAGTATCCGGTGAATGTACTTCTTTTGGTACAAGTGTAGCAGCTTGGACTCTCTCTATCGGCTGATCTCCATCACAAGAATAGTCTTTGTTGCACCCAAATCCTTCATAGAGAAGGCTGCGCCAAGTTGGCGCTTCAACTCCGCTATCCTAGTGGCATTCCGACCCACTAATAGCATGTCATCAACATAGAGCAATAAAATGATGAAAGCATCCTCGGCAAAGTACCTCACAAATACGCAATGGTCCGACGTCGTCCGTGCATAACCATGCTCTCCCATAAATGACTCGAACTTCCTGTACCACTGCCTCGGAGCCTGCTTCAGACCATACAAGCTCTTCCTCAATCGGCAGACCAAATGTGACTTGCCCTTCTCACAGAATCCCTCTGGCTGCTCCATGTATAACTCCTTCTCAAGATCACCGTGGCGGAATATCGTCTTCACGTCCATCTGCTCGACCTCCAAGTCGAAATTGGCTGCCAATGCTAGCACCACCCGAATAGACGACTGCTTGACGACTGGCGAAAAGATCTCATCATAATCCACTCCTTTTCGCTGACCGTAGCCTTTAACTACCAGCCTCGCTTTGTATCGAGGGCGAGTAGCATCATCCGTCTGCTTCACTCTAAACACCCATCGATTTTTCAAAGCCTTCTTGTCCTTTGGCAACCGCACCAGCTCATAAGTGGAATTGACGTGTAAGGAACTCATCTCCTCCTGTATAGCCTGCATCCACTCCTGCCTGTGTTCGTCTTCCATAGCCTCTGTAAAGCTTTCGGGCTCTCCCCCGTCAGTCAGTAGCACATACTCATCCTGAGTATCTCGTAGATGGTCGATGATCTCTGTCGTTCCTTATCAGTGGAGCTACTGGTGCTAGCTGTATACCAACAGTCTCATCCCCTTCAGGAACTGCCTCTTCGACATGCTCATCCTCATGAGGGACACCCTGACCACCATTAGCAGGCTGACGATCAAGGTTGGGAGCAACTCCATGCACTGGCTCCCCCATAACTGGATCCTCTGTGATGTCCTCTGGAAACTGCTCGAACCGAAATGACTCTAACTCAGGCAATTCCTCAACCCCAGAAGGCGTCTCGGAATCCTGAGTGTTGGTCATGGTCTGATCCATGAAGAATACCAGGCCCCTGCTTCTGTTGAGCTTTCTTTCCACTGGGTCGTAGAGTCTATAGCCAAACTCACTCCGATCGTAGCCGACAAAGACGCATTGCCTCGTCTTCGGCTCAAGTTTAGGCTTCTCGTCCTTCGGTACATGCACGAAGGCCTTACAACCAAATACTCGCAGGTGATTGTATGACGGCTCTTTGTCGTACCATACTTTGTCAGGCACATCACCCTGCAAAGGAGCACTAGGAGATAAATTAATAACATAAGCAGCTGTGAGAAGAGCCTCACCCCAATAACTGCTTGGTAAATTTGCTTCTGACAGCAAATACTACACCCTCTCCATCAGTGTCCTGTTCATGCACTCCGTTACACCATTGAGCTGAGGTGTCTTGGGCGGAGTCTTCTGGTGTCGTATCCCTTGCTCTCTGTAATACGCATCAAAGGGACCAATGTATTCGTCGCCGTTGTCGGACCGAACACACAATAACTTCTTGTCCGTCTCTCTTTCAACAAAGGCCTGAAACTCTTTGAAAGTGGACAGCACCTGATCCTTGGTCTTTAAGGCATAGACCCAAACCTTCCTGAAACAGTCATCAATAAAAATTATAAAGTAAGAAGCACTACCAATAGATTTTACCTTCATAGGACCGCAGACATCCGAGTGAATCAACTCGAGCAATGCCGACTTCCTTGAACTTGGGTGACTTTAGAAAGATACCCTATTTTGCTTTCTAGCTAAGCAGTGTGTATTCCTCCAACTTTGTAGACTTGAGCCCTGGAATCACCTTCCTGTTCACCAAGTAGCTCATCCCCTTCTCGCTGATATAGTCGAGCCGCCTGTGCCACAACTCGGTAGATGCATCACTGACTGCGTTCACCTCCTGTACCCCTTGTGCGCTCCCCTCCATATAGTAGAGACCGAACTTCTTGCTTCCTCTGGAAATCACTATCGAACCTCTGGAAAGCTTCCACTGACTATTTTCGAAGAGACTGAAGAATCCCTCGTCATCCAACCTTCCAACCGACACCAGGTTGAAACAGATATCAGGGACATGACGAACATCTTTGAGAATAAGAACTGCACCCGTCTTCATCCTCAAATGCATATCTCCAATGGCAAATGCCTTCGACACATCTCCATTGTCTATCTTCAACACTCCACAGTCGCCTGTCGTATAAGTGGCAAATAGTACCTTGTTATGAGATACGTGCGCTGAAGCCCCTGAGTCCACCAGTCAAGAATTGTCATCGCAGGCGAGGTTTGTGATAACCTCATCACCTACGACAATCACATCGCCTTCATGTATCGAGGCTGCCGCTGTAGTATTCTCATCTTACTTTTTCTTGTTGCCCTTCTTATCTCTCTTCCAAGCGAAACAGTTCCGCTTGATGTGGCCTTTCTTGCCACAATGGTAACACTCCGAGTCCTCGTACCGACCCTTGGATTTTCTTCTGCTCTTGTCTCTGCCACCACCTGGACCCCTGCTTTTGCCCCTTCCGTGGCTCTCTGAAACTAGTACCTCTGAGTGATGGGATATGGATGAAGTGCCTTGAGAACATCTCTGCATCTCTTCATTCAGTATCCCGCTCTTGGCAAACTCCAGACTGACCACGCCCTCTGGAGCAAAAGCGATCATAGATACTCGTACGGTCTCCCACGAGTCTGGCAATGTACACAGCACCATAGTCCCCGAGCCTCGTCGTCGAACTTGACTCCCATCGAGGATAGCTGGTCCACCACGTCCTGGAACTCACTCAAGTGATCTGTAATGGATGTACCATCTTTGTACCGCAGACCCATCATCATCCGGATCAGGAATAATTTGTTTACCCCAGTCTTTTTTGCGTACAAAGATTCCAGCTTCTCCCACAATGTCTTCGCATGCTCAATATTGGCAGCATAGTTGTACACGTTCTCGTCAACGAACTGTCGCATATACCCACATACCTGTATATGCTCGAAGTTCCAGTCCTCATCGGATTTATCACTGGGCTTCTCGGATGCAAATACTGGAAGATACAACTTCTTGACGAACAACAAATCCTTCATCTTGTTTCGCCAATAACTGCAGTTGGTACCGTTCAAGTTCACCATGCACACCGGCTTCGCGTCCATCTCTGCTTCCTGGTTTGACTGTCAACTCCTGACACTTCTTTGAACCTGGCTCTGATACCACTCTGTCACGCCCCGCTCCCGTAGGAGCGATCGTCCTCGCTAAGGCGTGATGCCGCACGAGCCTAGATTGCGCTCGTGCAAGGCGGGTTCCATAATGGCCGATTACAGCGGCTACGACGGGGTCGTCGCACAGAAGTCCCGTGCAGAGACATTGAATATTGCAGCGGAATTTAAAGAACACATGAACACAAGTATTTCAAAGGAAGCTCTTTTATTGATATTGAATTCAAGGATTACATTGTGGGCGCAAGGCCAATTACAAGTCTCTCAAGTCTCACTTTTCTCTCATTTTACAAGTCACTCTGCTCTCTCTCATCTCGATACAATACTTGATTTCCAGCGGAAGCTTCGGAAGGCGATGTCCATACATTACGTCCTGTATAAGTCTTCAGATCACGCGATCGCACGCTTCGACTCGCCAAGGAACTCCGTGCCTCGACGCATCCAAGCGAGCTCCGCGCCACGAGCTTCTACCTGTGCCTGCACATGAAACACTGTGTGGGTGTCAGTACCACTGTACTGGTGGAGTGAGCTTCTCGCCCACCCATACAAAACCTACACGTTCATTTACTTTGTGCAACATAAACCCTTTTACGATTGTCTTTCTATTATTGCCTTAGGATCAATTTTTAGGACCGGCGCCTTAGCGCAACTTGTGTATCAAAACCATCCCGTGCTAGCAATGTCAACGTTAACTCATACTTTGTGCCTAGACCACTCCTTGTGCCAACAACGTTAACCTATCAAGTCGTGTTTGCCTTACGGCCAAAATCAGAGACGCAACTACATGAAGGACTCCATTTCCTTGCCTCTAGACCTTTCTCGTGCTTGCATTGTCGACGCCCGACTTATACCTATCTTTTGTGCCAAACTCTGGGACGTAACGACTCGGTCGTGCCATAACTCGATTCGTGCATCGATAACTCTGAGGCAACGCCTCCTCGCTTAGTCTTGCCTATACTTGTGTTGTGACAATGCGGCCGTGCCTCATATTTCGAGGCCGTGCCCAATAACTCAACGTAACTTCATACAACTAGCCCTACGGCCCTTTTTGACTTAACTCGCAACTTAACACTCGATGCCACATCTCGTGCCGAAGCACGTCGCCTTCGCTGTAGCCAAATCTTAGGCTCCGACATTGTGTCTATTTAACTCATACATATTCAACTCAATCCACCGTCACACACGGATTGCCGCTCGTGCCGACACCAAACTTACCATGTTAGTTGAAAACAATTATTATTAAGTGTTTGTTATGGGATTGGCCTAACCAGCCGCCTTGGACGTAGCCTGGCAGTACGGGACCCTTGCAACGCAAGTAGCGAGCCCGATGCAAGTCCCCGTCTTACCGATCGCCTTACCAGCGTTGCCTATTACCCAGCTCGGCTACAACCAGTTTCTTCCTAGGCCGAGTCGGTCCCGTGGCCTGCGGGTCGCCGCTCGAAGAAACCATTCCCCTTGTCGACAAGTGTCCAAGTTCATAAGGGTTACATGGAGTGTTTTATGATACAATTTGGGCTTGTTATGTGATCAATTCATTTACTTGGTTGTTTTAACTCTTTCCCTTTTTTTCATACTTCCTTTGCAGAGCCCCTAACCAGGGTTGCCTCGGCGACTAACCATCGCTTAGACTTAACGTTCTTTGAACTCAGGGAACGGCTACTGCATAGCCTTCCAACTTAACTTGAACATAACATGTTTCCTTGAGTGTCGACCGACCGTGGATAACTTTCCACTGAACCAACCGTGGCTCATGCCTTAAACCGACTCGTGTTCTACGCGACGCTATCGCCCATGTCATACTCCATATGACGGGCCTTGGAATCGTGGGACTATTTAACTTGACAACCGCAGAATGAGCGGGACAGCACGTAGAATAACTTAGGTCGACCGGCATTACTTTGCCTAACTCACTCAAGCCTACAACTTAACCCAAGGGACAAAGGCTATGCCAAGCCTTGCGGGACAGAACCGTGCATGCTTTAGCAAGCATTTGTGCGGCGACGCCTATGACTTAGGCTAACTCTCAGCTTTTGTACCGCAGACCAACTTTCCTTCTCCCAAGCCACGGACGAAGGACCGAGTGTCATTTTCAAAGCACGCCGTGCACCAACTCTAAGCCGACCGTGGGACGTTTTCCATGTTCTAACTCGATTCAACCCGTCGGGATTATTCCCTTAGCTATGTGGATGCGTAGCTTTTATTTATCAAGCCTAACTTGCAAGTTGAAAACACGATTTATTATGTGAAGGCAAAGATGAGGAGAGTTCACCGAAACTACCCCACCTGAGCGATGTCTCCGAGCAAGCCGTTGCAAGGCTAAGGCCGAACGCCGTCGGCGTTTCGATTCCTCCGATTGACTTTGCGGGACGGGGCACTACAACATACACCACTCAGAACAAGTCTCGTCCTCGAGACTTTCCTGAAGGCAAGCTATCCTACCATTTCTATGGCCAAGACTTAATCGTACGCATCTCGCCTACGCGTTCCTTCGATTCCGAGCCACGCTCGTACTATTATCAATCTTTCCTTTAACACGAATTCAAGATCTCGACACACTCCCATCTTTCAAGCCTTGCTTGAACTCGTCGTATCACTTGGCTGGATCGTG
>JANAVB010041182.1:0-5000 GCA_029216955.1 Iris pallida
ATCTATATATATATCTGTATAGTATGTGAGTGTGTATTATATAGATATGAGTGTTTATATATATACATGGATGTGTATAGGGTGTGTGTGTATTATATATATTATAGGGATGGATAGATATCTAGATAGATTTTGAGAGATATCTAGTTTATTATATAGAGAGAGATATATATATATAGAGATATATACTATAATATATAGATATATATATATATATGAGGTGTAATATATAGGAAGATAGTAGAGAAGAAGAAGAAGAATAAGACCAGCAACAGCAGCAGCAGCAGCAGCCTAGGCTGCTGCAGGAAACAATTCCCCCCCCCATGGCCTTTAGCCTAATAACCCCCCCCCCCCCTTTTACTATGTGTATATTATATATATATGTATTATATATGGTTGGAATCGTAGAGAAGAGTAGAAAAAGATTATGGAATGAGAAGTTAGAAAAGAATTAGAGGTTAGAAGAAAAGATAGGAAGAAGTTAGAAGAAAGGGAAAAAAGCTAGAATAGAAAAAGGGAAAAACCGAGTTAGAGGGCGAAACGGAGTTCGGAGTATCCGATTGAGTTGAAACTTGGCGTGGGGCATGAATACGTGATTTAGATTTTGTGGGTAGGCTTTCGGATGGAATTCGGGGTCGTAGGGCGCCCGTATCGCACCGTATCGGTGCGTATCTTGAAATATTCAAGATTTTGACAACGGGCCGTATCGTGGACCGAATGTCCACGTTACCTAGGTATTTTGGTAGATATTATATGTATAGTCTAGTATCATACTACCCTAGGGAGATCGGGTCAAAATATCAAGCGTGGGTAGGCTAACTGGATAGTTGCCGAAGCTAGAATTTTACCCTTTTTAAGGGTAAAATAGGATATTGGCCTACGGCCAAGATATGAGTTTCGAAGTCCAAGATGGACTTGGATATGGGTTGTAGAGGTTGTTAATAGTTAGAAATAGTCGCCTAGACCTAGTCTTGGCCCCGGTTGACCACGGTTGACTTTTTGGACCAAAAGTCAACTATGGGTCAACGCTTTACCCAAATTAGTCCCAATTTCCATTAGACTTTTGTAGTTGACCAAAAGTCAACTATTAGTCACCATTGACCTAGGGTTGACCATGGTTGACCTAGAGTTGACCAGAGTTGACCAGAGTTGACCAGTTGACCAAAAGTCAACTGTAGGCCAACTCTTGATCCTGTTTGACTTTCTTCGACTTGTTTTGACCCGTGATGCCTGGTATGACCTAGAATTGACTTGGTTAGGCTTAGATTGACTTGATATAACTTGATTTGACCTAGATTGACTTGACAGGACTTAGTGTGACTCAGTGAGACCTAGTTTGACCTAGATTGCATATTATTCATTGTAAATCATTCCTAAACTTGTTTAAACCTAAATTAACTTACAGTATCTCATATTTAGGTCTTCTGATACCGCTCTGAGTATTGATATACCATACAGCTCAGGACAGCAGGCGAGTACATTCACTGATAGTTTTCATTGTCTTGATATCTGCTATATCCGATTCAGTCGTAGTGTCTTACTTGATTCTTGGTCACGATAGCTCACGGACTAGTACACATTGGATCATGACATGAGATGTTGTTCCTGGATTTCTGGGTATATGGGTACACTCCCTGTCTTGTTCCCTGTACTTGTATAGACACCGATTTCTAAGAGGATTTGCTACCCTCTTACGAAATCACGTGCCATGACGTGTCATGTCCAAATCCATTGTACTACTCGGGGATGGGGAAATATTAGGGGCTATGTGATCCAAGCCACCCTGTCACTATTCATGTGCTCGTGCCACTCTTCCCTCACGAAGGGTGTAGCGAGATCCCTTGCCTTGTGCTCGTTATCCAGGTTGGACGACATGTCTCTCCGTTGAGGTCACCGCGGATTGCCGGGCCAAGTGGATAGCCTGTCCTGTCACTTATCCCAAGCCGATCACATATCGCTCTAATAATTCAAATCACATTTTATATTTACTTTGTCTTATCGTATATCCTGTTCTGTTCTACATTCAGTATTTTTTCACCATGTCATGATATACAGTTACTCACATGCTCTACTTGCCTTTACATTGTACCTTGATTGGAGACTAAGTTCTGCTCGGGAGAAGAGTTACAACCCCGGTCCTTGTTTGGTTTAAGGGTTGTAACTCGACTTCCGAACGGTTCCCAAGTCTTCATATATCTTTGTCTTGTAGTTCATTATGCTGTCTCTTATAGAATTTGTCAATTCACATGGAACTGCTGTTAGTATTTGTACTTGCTCATTTTCCTGACAGGATACCGTTATGATATATTACAGATGATTCCGATGCGGACTGCTCGACCTATTATGGGCTCGAGTCAGATGGAGTAGCCTTAGATCGTGGCCTTATAGTGGAGCCACTAGATTTTGTACTTCCAGAGTAATGTAGGCTAGCTATGTTTGACTGGACTGCGATCCAGCTAGCTTATCAGACTGTAGTTCTATATTCTATTTTGATACTCTGGGATGTTGTATATATCTGGACTTGTATTAGACTGTGGACTTATTTTACTCTTCATCTATCATATGTCTTTCCTCTGAGCTATCTACCTTAGTTTTATTCTGTGATTGAGACTGTATTATTATGTCACCTCCATTCGGAGAGTATATACTGTACAGGTACATTTTAACTGTTAGTCGTAGGTATTTACAGACGTTATATATAGCGTTCTACCGCCGATTCTGCGGCGTAGGCTGGACGTACCCACGTGCTCGTGCCCCTTATAAGGGTGCGGGTCGTGACACTCTATATGAGCTTTGTTGCCAACTTTCTTCTTTAGATGGTGTAGGTATCTAGAGAGACAAACTATCTTGAGAATTAAGAAAGAATTTTAAAACACACTGAAATTCAACTTAAATTATATCAATTTTTATGTGCCTTTCAAATGGGTACATCCATCGATAATGAATAGATGCACCGACACGGACTTCGTATGCTAGATGAATCGGTAGATGCTCCATGCTGTCGAAGGAGCCAGGAGAAAATATTTTCTCCAACTTGTAAATTGTTAAGATAATCTTCTCCTCAAGTTCAACCATGTGTTGCACAGTCAACTTAGTTGAACAAATATCCCTAAAAAATATTGATAGTTCGGCCAACGAAACCCATACAGCAGAAGGCAACAACTCTTTCAAAGCAATGGGCAGTAATCTTTCCATAAATACGTGGCAGTCATGACTCTTCATTCCCGTTAGCTTGCGTTCATTGAGATCAACGCATCTAGACAAATTCGACACATAGCCGTCGAGAAATCTTAAAGTAGATACCCACTTGCAGATTATTAATCTATCTTCCTTGCTCAATGTGTATTGTGCTATCGGCTTACTTAATTGTCCAGCAGCTCCCCTTTGTATCAAGTTCAGATAAGGACGCTTGCATATCTCGGCAATGTCTTGTCTTGCTTTTGGATTGTCTTTCGTCTTTCCTTTAATGTCCATGACGGTATTGAAGACATTATCGAACACATTCTTTTCGATATGCATAACATCAAGATTATGTCTTATAAGATTATCTTTCCAATAAGGCAAGTCCCAGAAGATACTCCGTTTGGTCCAGTTATGGGTTTGTCCGAACCCATCGACACGATTGTTCGATGGATCTTCCATTACAGTGGGCAAGTCCTTTATATCTTCCCAAATATTGTATCTCGATAATCTGGCAGGCAGATGAGAAAATTCTTGTTTTCCAGCTCTGAACGCGTCCTTGTTCTTTCTCCAAGGATGACTCGCGGGCAGAAATTGACGATGACAATCAAAGAAAGAAGTTTTTCTTCCATGCTTAAGGCGGAACGCCTTACTATTTTGCATGCATATCGGACAAGACAGGGTGCAGTGAGTACTCCATCCCGACAGTATACCGTATCGGACAAGACAGGGTCCGATAGTTCGATACCGATACCGATACCGATAGTCCGATACCGATTCTTCGATAGTCCACTAGGTCGAAATGATTCCTCTTAAGCGTCAAGCATGTTATACACGGTTCAACTTGACGCTTATGGGAGCTATATCCTAAATATCTAGTCCACTTCTAGGATATGGGAGCTATATCCTAAATATCTAGTCTAAAATTAACTTAGTTAGGATACTAGAGTGTCCTTACTATCTAGCAAGCACTACCTTAGTCTAGTCACACTAACATTAATTACCTATAATTTCTACCATGTCTACACTCACACATTACACCCCAAGCCGTCCTGTATGCTAATAGGCATGGTAGGCCTGCCTTCATTCCTCACTCTCTAAAGCACACATACACATATATATGTATATCACAGTTAGATGTATAGATATATCACAGTTAGATGTATATATATATACATCTATATTCAGTGACTTATGCAGATGAAGAACTCGTACTGTCCTTGACACAGTGAACATATACACCATGAACCCAAACTCCATATTCACATTTACTAATCCAAACACCACCAAACTAATGGATAACACCCAATATGGATAACACATTATTTAGCCAATATATAAACTCAGATGAATTTGAGAAGCAAAGCCCCCCCCCCCCCCCCGCCGCCCCCGACCAAAGCCCGCCGCCCAGCCCCCGACGCCCCCCACCCCAAACCCGCCGCCCAGCCCCCGACGCCCCCGCCCCAAGCCCGCCGCCCAGCCCCCGACGCCCCCACCCCAAGCCCGCCGCCCAGCCCCCGACGCCCCCGTCCCAAGCCCGCCGCCCAGCCCCCGACGCCCCCGCCTCAAGCCCGCCACCCAGCCCCCGACGCCCCCGTCCCAAGCCAGCCGCCCAGCCCCCAACGCCCCCGCCCCAAGCCCGCCGCCCAGCCCCCGACGCCACCGCCCCAAGCCAGCCGCCCAGCCCCCGAATGTCCCCAAGCCCGCCGCCCCTGCTGCCCCAACGTCGACACCGCGACAGAGAGAGAGAGAGAGATGAGAGAGAGAGAGAGAGGGGATTACCTTCGGGAGAGAGAGAGGAGAGGACGCCGATGCCGATC
>JANAVB010041182.1:10000-105000 GCA_029216955.1 Iris pallida
GTAGACATATAGTTTGATGACTTTAGAGACGATTGACTCTGGCACGCTTTTCGATGCAAAGCGGGTCCAACGGCGGACATCGTTTTTGTCCGAAATTACCGTTTTGCCCCTGTGTCCAGAATTGGACTTAAGGATAGGCCATCCTAGCTAATTTGACTAATCTGGAAATGTTGGTAACATCTATTACAGCTTCTGGAGGCAGTTGTGAGACTTGGACTTTCTGACTTATTGATTGGCGATATATTATTGGTTCTCCGTGCAACCCTCAGGCAAGTATACATTGTCGAACATATGCATTATTTATATTATTTTTTTCTATTGTACTTATTTCATATGGTTACCTGTTTTCCATATTGTGATTGGTTGGTCATCGACTGTTTTACTTGTTTCTAGATTTACGTGCACGTATATGATATTCGACATTGTTAATTTGATTATTGGTCTTTTCGTGTTACCTTGTCTCGTGATTGAGTTATCAGTTTCTATATCTTGTTCTTGACTTGATCATTCTTGACTGGGAGTATCTTGCATTGTACTACAGTTGAGATATACTATAGATTGGGAGTATCTTACATTGTACTACGACCTATAGCCGATTCTTTTATCTTGATATTGCTTGATTGACTTGACTTGAGACATACTATAGATTAGGAGTATCTTACATTGTACTACGACCTATAGCATATATTGATTGATTGGTTGATTTGATTTACGATACTATGAATTGGGAGTATCTTGTATTGTACTACGATTTATAGGAGTCTGCTTGACCTTATATCCTTTAGGAGAGGAGATCGATACTAGAATTGGCTAATCTCGACTGAGAGTATCCTCCTTTGTACATCAATTAAAACACTATAGATTGGGAGTATCTTGCATTGTACTACAAGCTATAGGAGTTCTGATTGATAGTTAGCCAAGTCTAGTATTACATTTCCACACGACTCGTCGTTCTTAGATGTTCTTCTTGCAGTGTTCTCATCCTCCATACATGTTATTTACTGTCATATTAGTAGGCATATTTTATAAATCTTGCTAGTCCTCTGAGGACGTGATGATCTCTTCAAGTAGCTGATTGCACGGAGTTAGTTAGCTGAGCATGTGGTAGTTGACTTCATCTGCATGATTCAGATATTTTGTTAGTGTTATTGATTTACTATCTTTCTCATGCTTTCATGATATACCCTGCTTATCAGCTTAGCTTTATAGACTCATATTATTCTTGGAGTCTAATCGGACATATATGCTAGTGGGCTGCAGACCACGACCCACACTTGTTCATTCTTGTCTTATATATTCTTGTAGATTGAGATATACTGTAGATTACCATAATAGCCATGATACCATGATCTTGACAGCTTATATGTACTCGAGTCAGGCTGGAGTCTGCTTGATACGTAGTTGGCTTGCTCACGCTCTCGCGTCCTGAAAAGTGGGTGCGGGTCGTGACAAGTTTTTGTAGTGGCCCATGCAGGTCAGAGCATATCGTATCGGTTACGTAACTGTACTGATACGAGCCTGCGACTATGACTAAATCTTAGAAATCTCAATCCACACTACCTTGAAAATCCTCCTAGAAATTCTCTACATCCTTGAAAAACTCCATATTTGCTCTCGATTATACTTCCTTGCTTTTCGTACCATTGATTCTCGTTCCTTTTTATTTTGAGGTGACGAACGATCGTGTTGTCTAGGATTTATCAGAAGTTCTTAAGTTATAGTATAATATTGCTTGACTATTGAATATTTGGTTGTTTATAGATACGAGGGATTATAGATGTCATACGCCCTAGATATCTTTTGGTAGAATTGTTAGCAACTAGTTAGAGGATTATAAGATTTTAGAGACCATGTTTTGAGGAGTAGTGTGACCAAAGGTGGGTAGAAGTCCTCAAGTATTGGGAGTAAAATGACTAAAGAAGGTTATAAAATATTTTTGAGAGATTAAGGTAATAGTAGACTTTGAATTTTAAGGGATAGTCATGAATTAGAATTTCGTGGACGAAATTATTTTTAAGGTGGATAGATTTATAGCTCCCCTTCCCGAAAATTTTAAAATATTTTTTATTTATTATTTTTGATTTAATTGGTGATTTTTAGAAGGTTATAAATAATTATTTAGTTAATTATTAAGGTAGATGATTTTAGTTATGGTTAGGAATTGGAGTACAAGGTGACTAGAAATCGTGGCACGGGTAGTGCAGTGGCGTGCTATGACTAGTGTGTTAGCCCTGGTAGGGAAGGTCGAGCCATAGTGATGTCCTAACTAAGAAAACCAGGCCTAATTTTTAACTTAACCTCTATAGTTGTTTTAATTATTTAATAATTAATTTATTGACGTATAGAAGACCAGGTTGTACCAAACTAGTCCGAATTAAGTCTAAACCCAAGTAGTCATATAGTGCATCCCAAGACGTCCTTGTAGACATGCATTGGGTAGTAGTATTTTGATTTAGTTACCTAGTAGACGATTTTTACAAAATGTGGTTATATATATATTATGAGTCCTTGATATTAAATAATGTTTTATTGGTAATTTAGTGAATAATTTCTTTAACAAATATGTTGGATTCTGGGATTTATCTAGATTATATATACATGTGTATATATATAGAAATATATTTATAGTATATGAATATTAGGCTTATATATATATAACAATATAATTATATTTCATTGTATAAATTTTAGTATATAAAAGTAGGAATTCTATATTGTAAGTATTGATTTACTTAGAATATATCACTGTTGGTATTTGTATTTATGGCATAAGTATATAAATCTACGTAAAATTGTATTGATGGAATTTTATATATATATATATATATATATATATATATATATATATATATATATATATAAATATATATATATATATATATATATATATATATATATATATATATATATATATATATATATATATAACATTATATATGTATATATATATATATAATTTTTTTTTTGAACCACCCATTTTAGTCGATAAAGCCGAAAAGGCCGAGCCTTTACATGTATACCATAAGGCGCAAAATGCCGAAGCCTATACACGTATACTGACAAAAGAAGAGGAAGACAAACAAAACGGCTAAGCCGAGGAAAGGATAGAGTTCCAGAAAGCCTCCTGTCTATACCTACAGAGGAGTCTCCGTTTGTGGCATTGGCGAATGGTCTCCCAAATTAGTTAGTTCGCATTGTACTGATGGCCTTCGTATCTAGCCTTGTTCCGATTCTTCCAGATGACCCACGTGGCTGCCACTGCTACGATCTGGTGGCCATGGGACGCTGACGCCCAAGTGTCCATGAGATGGTGAAAGTTGTCGCCTCCGAGAGGTAATCTGCAACACTGGAAAAGAGCTCTCCAGACCTTGACCGGTAGGTCCCCCTGCCTGAGAATGTGGTTGGCTGTTTTCGACTGTCGATCGTTGCAGCATGTACACATTGAGGCTAGGCTGAACCCGATAGCGTTGAGGTTGTCGTCAGTGGGGAGGATGTTGCGGAGGGCTCTCCAGATGAGGAAGGACCACTTCTTGGGGATGCACTTCTGCCAGAACGAGGCAATGGTAGGGGACGAGGCCGCGTTGCC
The DNA here is from genome assembly GCA_029216955.1 of Iris pallida. Taxonomy (NCBI): domain Eukaryota; kingdom Viridiplantae; phylum Streptophyta; class Magnoliopsida; order Asparagales; family Iridaceae; genus Iris; species Iris pallida. The sequence goes on from JANAVB010041182.1 coordinate 13,587, forward strand.
CTGGATAACGCTTCTGGCAGACTTTACTGAGAAGACACCTGCACCGTCGGGCGACCACACGAGTTCATCTGCATCCGTACCGATCCTCAAACAGCTACGACGAATGTGATCGGTCGCTTCGGTCCCAGCCCAAGATCGGACTTTAATCCAATTCAAGGAGTTATTAGGAGGGTCCCAAAGGTCCTTGATGGAGCTGTTTCTGGGAGCCATCAGAGTGGGAGTGAGCAAGAAGTCGCCTATCCAGTACTCCAAGAATGGTGATGCTTCCCCGGTGCCTACCTTAAGGCGAATTGCCGGTTCGGCTAGGGTCCGACCGTGGAGGATGCAGCGCCAGGCCGTGGATGATCTGCTATTTGCGATGGCCTTGGACGTATGGATATGCTTGAAGTATCTGGCCTTCATGAACTTGGCCCATAAGTTCTTACTCGTGCGCAGCGTCCACCATAATTTCATCGAGAGAGCGTTAACAATGTGGAAAAGTTTAGAAAAACCCAGACCCTCGTCTTCAGTCGGACGGGCCATGGTGTCCCAGCTGGCCCAATGGTGCTTTTCGTGTCCGCCGCTGTGTCCCCAGAGAAAATTGCTAAAGATGCTCTCGATGTAGGATAGGACTTTCTTGGGGGGCGCATGCTGCCAAGGTGTAGATGGGAATGGAGGTGAGAACGTGGTTGATGAGGATAATCTTGCCTCCTGGGGATAGAATGGCATTGTGCCAGCCCTTGAGCTTCTTTCTGATACGATTGGTCAGGTTCTCGAATATCCTGGCGTTTGATTTCCCATGCACGTGGGGGCACCCAAGGTAGAGGAAAGGAGGGTTCTTGATAGGGAATGATGTGGTGGTGGATATGCTAGCCGCTTGCTCTCTCTTGAGATTGTGGTGGGTGTAGATGACGCTCTTATCCGGGTTGATCTTCTGACCTGAGCACCTTTCATAGATCTGGAGCGCATTGTGGACGACTTCCACCGACCCAGCGTCTCCGGATGAGAATATAAGGATATCGTCAGCGAAGGGCAGGGGGGTGATGATTGGGCAGCCGCTAGCCGTATGGTAGTGCTGGAAGTTGGGGGTGATCGTCATCTTATTAAGGTTTCTGCTCAACGCATCCGCCGTAATGATGAAGATGGTGGAGGATAGCGGATCTCCTTGCCTGACCCCGCGAGTGGATTTAAAGAACCCTTCCGCTTGGCCGTTAATAACCGTGGAGAACCACGAGTTGCTGATCGATCTCCACACCACATAGGTCTAGGTTTGGGAGAACCCGAAGGCTCTGAAGACCCAGATCATAAATTGCCAATCTAGTCTGTCGTAGGCTTTCTCGATGTCTAATTTGATAGCAATGTTGCCCCCTCTTGCTGGGAATTTCATGTAGGTGACTAACTCTTGAGCCAACATGATATTGTCTTGGATATTTCACCCCCGAACAAAGCCACTCTGCTCCTCCGAGATGATCTTGGGGAGAAGGCCTGCCATGCGGGAGGTGATGATCTTGGATATAATCTTGTTGGTAAAGGTACAGAGACTGATAGGACGAAAGTCGCAGAATGTCTCAGGATTATCTTTCTTTGGGATGAGGATGAGGTTGGTGCTCGATATGGCTCTGGGGTAGGTGGCTCCTTGGAGGAAGGCGGCGACCGCGTTGTGGATGTCAGTCTTGATGATGTCCCAGAAAGTACGAAAGAAGACTTCCGAAAATCCGTCTAGCCCTGGGACGCTATGCTCGTCGAGGGCCCAAACTGCTTCTTTCATCTCTTCCTCCGAGGGAGGCTGTTCAAGCCGTAAGTTTTCTGTGTCATTGATAAGTTGAGGTACCCCGTCCAGGAAGGAGTTGTCTTTAGTAACCCTCTCCTTGGAAAAAATTTTGGAGTAGAAATTTGCGGCCTCCTCTTGGATACCCTTCTGGTCGGTGATGCTGGTACCGTTGTCTGTGGCAATCTGATGGAGAGTGAGTTTTTGCCTCCGCCCGTTGACACAAGCGTGTAAGAAACTGGAGTTGTTGTGTCCCTCACTGTTCCATTTGATTATGGCTTTCTGCTTCCAAAAATCGGTTTCAATCTTCAGCCTGAATTTGAGGATGGCTTTGGTGAGGTTCAGCACCTTCCTGGATTCGGACGAGCAGTTTGCCATATTTTTCGCTTCAGCTCGAGTCACGTCGTCTTCCGCCTCTCGAATCGCTTGGAAGATATTCCCGTATGCTTGCTTGATCCAAACTGTCAAAGCTTTCCTCGTGGCCTGAAGCTTTATAGCCATGCGATTAAGGGGATCTATGGAGTCCGTGCTGTTCTATGCTTCCGTGACGACCCCTAAAAATTGGGGGTGCTCGCTCCAGAAGTCCAGGAAGCAGAAGCACTTTCTGGAGTGGTTGGAGTTACTGGTGATACTAACCAGGAGGGGTGCGTGGTCGGATTCGACGGCGTTAAGGTGAGAAAGCTTGGGGGTAGCCCCCATGACAAACTAGTGGGCGTTCGTTAGTACCCTATCAAGGCGGGAGAATTATCGGCGGTTGCCTTCCTGCATGTTGCACCAAGTGAATGCGTTGCCGGTGTAAGGGAGGGAGGTGAGGTGAGAGTTGAAGATGAAGTTGTTGAAGTCTTGCATGGCGGAGAGAGGGGGAGGGCGGCCACCAATCTTCTCATCTCTACAAGTGATGGCATTGAAGTCTCCGATGCAGAGCGATGGGAGGTTGCAGTTGAGGTGGTAGGTGTCCAGGAGATCGTTCCAAAGGTGTCTGCGTTCTGCAATGTCATAACTGCCGTACATCGCAGAAAGGATGGCACGATTGGAGATTAAAGGATGTTCCATCCAGCAAGACAGGGCTTGATTGGAGTCGTTGATGACACCGATTTTGACAGCTTTGGAGCAGAGAATCCAGATGTCGTGTCTTCCGGTAATGGCCGAGTGAAAGCCAAGTTGTAGTTGAATGGATTTGAGTCTCTTGTAAGAGATTTTGGGTTCGAGGATGATCAAAATGTCGATCTTGTAGATTTTCTTGAGGCTGGTGATTCTCCTCATCGTAGGTTTGTTCGCCAGACCGTAGACATTCCAGGAGAGAATATTCAGCATTAATGGGGCTTGGGGAGGGGTTGGTTTGATCGCTTCGTAGCAGACCTGGTAAGTATGGATAGGGATTTGGCGGTCCCTTTTATGTCCGCTTTCTTTTTGGTGATGTATGGTTCCCCCGTCTGCTTGGTGGATGTGCCGGTTGAAGAGTCCTCGGGGCATTTAGGGAGTGCGATCGATTCACCTGCTGAATCGAGGTCGGGCTGTTCCGGGGGGATGAGGATAGAGTCGTCGGAGAAGCCTATCTGGTCCTCTTCAGCTTGGAGAGGGTATCCAGCGGCTAGGACCTGAAGACCTCTAATGGCTTGCTCTGGCCCAAGGATGGCTACGGTATCGATGGTGGAGTTGCCGGACGGAGTATACAGGTCGACGGCTATCGATGGTGCTAGGAAGGGCTCTTCTGAATCCTCGGAAGGAGGGGCGCTGGGGTCCTCGGAGGCCGGTCCCGAGTCGTGGTCGGGGTCATGACAGGCTGAAACTTGGGGAGAGTTTATGGTTTCTGACGTGAGGGCGCTGAATTGATTAGACAGGGAAAGTTTAGGTGGGTGATAGGGGATGACTGCTTTTTCTGCTGAATTGCTTCTGCTGGATTTGCCTTCCCTGGAGTTGAATCTGGTGTGGGTGTTCGAAAGAGGGAGCAGGGGGACTGGCGAGATTTGTGATGCTGGATCTCTTTGGTTTTGGGTTCGGCCCTCTCTGGTTTCTTCCTCAGCTCTGGATGGAGACAGAGGCAGTGCTTCGATAGGTGACCACGTAAATGGCAGTGGGTGCAGAAGATCACGTGGTTGTCGTAGATGATTTGCTGAGTTTGAGTATGGTTGCCGAGTTCGATGAGAATATGGTTGGGGGGTCAAATGTGAGGTCGAGTTCCACGCATATATTGGCGTAAATGACATCTGTCTTCTTAATCCCCAGCTACCAAAGTTTGGTTAAGCTGATTACTCGTCTCTTCGGAGAGAAATTTTGATCTTCTTACCAGTTGGTATAGAAAGTTAGATTTATTATTTATCACGTTTCTATGACCTCTGAATAAATATTAAATTTGTTTGTATTTCCTATCTATCATGTCCATTTGACCTCTGCATAGATATTAATCTACTTTTTTTGAGTTCTTACATACTGTCATGTCCATATTACCTCTGATAGTATTGTATACTCTAAAAACAGAAATCAAGATTTTATTATCTGTCATGTCCGTATTACCTCTGGATAGATACAAATCATTGAGCATAGAAGACTTGTCATTTCCATTCTCATTTCATCATAAAAGTCTATTACATTTCTTAGACTTTCTTACAAATCATAATGGAAATCTATTACATCTTGGATTTTCATTCTATACAACAACGATGACCTAATCGAGATCTATTTCTTCTTTGGATCTTCTTCATCGGATTCGTTGTTGGTGTCAATTCCTTACTATCTGAGCCTCAATGGCGACCAGAACAGTAGGAATCAAACTCTGGTCTTCTCTCTCAGACGAGAGAAGAATCCCAGAGTATGGCAGCCCGAAGACGTGTTGCAGCCAATACAATTGGTGGAGAAGTGGCGACCTTTCAGAGGAGATGGGAATGTATCCAGCATTGGGATACGATTCCTAGTCCTGCCGTGAAAGAAACTCTACTACCCAATTTCTCGGGATAGAGTTGACTCCACCATCCAACTTTCCATGTATAAAGGCTCTTCCTACCATCTGAGGAAGACCCTTTCATCCCACGAAAAGTTCTGAGTTGTCTGATTTGCGCGTCAAAAGCGCATGAGCTCCCTGATGCTGATGTCAGAAGAATGCTCCTCACAGCGTCAAAGTCGCCAATACCGGTTCTGGAAAAGTTCTTCAGCCAAGCTTCTGCAGAAAACAACAGAGAAAAATTTTCAACAGAAGTATTATCAGCTACTTACTGGTCAATTAAAGACTGATGCTCGCGCACCTCATTCAACAAGGCATTTTTATGCCAGTGATTCATGTGCACCTAATCTACGAGGTTTTACGCCAATGTTTACGTGCAACAAGGATTTTACGCCAGTGATTCATGTGCACTTAATCTACAAGATTTTACGCCAATGTTTCACGTGCAACAAGGCTTTGCACCTGAGGTTTTCATGCCAGGTTTTACGCCAATGTTTTACATACAATGCTCCACATCTGTTAAGGAGTTACGCTCGTTTAAAGATCGGCATCTGTTTTTCAACAAAAGGTTCAAAAGCAGACGATCGATTTACGAATCAAACTTACCATTAAGGTCAGATGATTTGGCTCTAAGAGTGGTTGAATCAACGTCTGGTAACCGGGCGTACAGAGAGACGGCATCGGAAAGCATCATCATTTGTTGGAGAATGAAATCTTGCAAGGAGCTACCGGGCGTACAGAGGAACGACATCGGAAAGCATCGCCATTATCAATCTCTTGTTAAAGAATGAAATGTTGCAAAAAGCTATCTTCGGAAGAATGAGAATGAGAATGTATAAAACATTCTTTAACTCAGCTATTTATAAGGGATGAAGAAACGGTTGGCATGAGTCTATTTCGGGAAAGATCCTACTAAAAAGGCGCTCGTGACCATAAGGCAGATGCCACGTGTTGTTTTGTTTCTCTTGGGAATGAACAACCATAGATGCAGTTAAAGGAGATGTAGAACAATTCTATATATACCAACAGATGAGATCAATATCAAGATTTTATTTATAAAAAGGGGAGTAGGCCCCTTCAGATAAGTTGAAGAGTCGTAACACATAGACGACACTTCTGCATAAAACATTATTTTTTCCCTCCTTCGTTAGGCTGACGAAGGGAGGCACCTAACTCGTGCATGTTGCGGATCCCGGAACGACGCATCAGATTAAGAAATGCTTCTGCATCACCTGATCCTTCATATGAAGTTGGGGGACCACCATTTATACGTCCAAAGACTGCTGGAGACAGTCCAAAGCACTCTATAAAGTTGCGTGCCCGCTCAACCTCTGTCTCTATATCAACCCTTGAGCTCGGAGCCTCTTCCTTGTTAATCTCTTTCTTTGGTGCCATGATAGTATAAGGATGAAAAGCAACAATGAAGAATTTCTCCTTATATACACAACCAAATCAACTCTTCATATTCCTTATGGGAAACTGATCATTATTACTGCAAACTCGGGAAGATAAAGAAGCATTCGAAAGTTTCGAAAGGAAATTCATTATGACGGTTAAGTATTGACCGGCACCATTTCCCGAATTTTTACGCTGACTGGTCAAATCTCGACTTTTACGCTTCTGTTCAAAGTGTTTTAAATTTTGAAAATATTTGAAAACTTTGAAGGGGGTCTTGTAGGAGCGTAAAAAGTACTTCATGGAATGAGTCAAAGAGATAGAAGTATTCCACTCAACATGATCTATTGTTACAGGCTAATCGCTTTACGCCAGGGTCAAGCCAATGGTTTTACGCCAGGATCAAGCCAATGGTTTTACGCCTAAGACAGGCTATCCACTTTACGCTGGACAAAGCTGTCGAGTCTTACATTTAATGCAAAGTCTGACATGAAGATTTAATGATGACATATATCACAGAATTCGAAGGGATTTGTTTTACACAGAGACCAATGTTGTCGTTTAGTATGTGGACTGAGCTATTTTACACTCACAGTATGACTTCTTTTACGCATGGAGACTGTATGAGTTTTTACGCTCAAAATTTGACGTGTGCATAAAGTTTATTTGGGCTACTTTACGCTCAAGGCTGTTTAACAACCACTTTACGCGGGAAGTCCATGTCAGGGCTATTTTACGCCTAGTCTACTACTTTACGCTCAGAGTATTTTGGGTTGTTTTTAAGCCCTATTCTTCTTCACCAATTTGGAACGTGGTTTGCCTACATGGCTTTCATGCCACACATCTCGAAGAACATGTGTATGTGCATCCTATTCTTATTGAAATGATGGGACACGTGTCAACGTATGCAGAGGGTGACTTCGGTCATGGGTGGCAGTTATTAGCGTAAAGACGGAACTTTTGCTGAGTTTTTACGCACATGAAGCCAAGTCTATAAATATACTTATTTTTCTCATATAAAGACACAGGGGGAGAGAGAGGAGAGAATACATAGAGATCAGAGCCTAGAGACTTTGATTTTTCGGAGCATTATTCTTTAACTTTTCTTCCAGAACAGAGTGAAGCAAAGCAGGAAAGCATTCGGCCTCGCCATCAGTGCCCAAGTGCGTCGATACCTTTCTGGTGACTTAGTTCTTCCAACTGTTCATCTTCTAGCAGTGATCTTCATCATCATCGTATGGTCCAAGGAACAAAGTGATCATTTACAGATCAGACTTCCATAGCAATACTTTCCAGAATCAAATTTGTACTTCTTGTACTTTTTTCTCGTTTTATTTTCAAAATCCAATTTCCAGGCATTTTGTTAAGTGAAACAAAAATGGCGACTCTGCTGGGGACGACCTTCTCCTCTGACGAGGAGGCAATTGCTCAATACGATGATGTGTCGATTGGATCGACAAAGAAGACTCTGGTTGTACACTTCGACCAGACTGCTTATGAAGAGATGCTCCGAACTGGGAGTGGTTCTCGCTGCTCCAATGTTCAAAAATCTCGCAAAGCACAAAAAGTTTGGATTTCTAAATCCAAAATAGCTTCCGATCTCTCTGTTGCTTCTGATGGCAAGGAAATTCGTCCCACTCCTATCGTAGGGGCTCCCGTTCGTAACGAGGCAGTCCTTACTTCAGCGTTGCACTCTAAGTATGGCAAGTTATCTCCCGTCTGTGACGGTGAAGATAATCAGTTTTTACGCCCAGTGGGTGAAAACCAAATTTTACGCTCAGTGCATAAGAACGAGTCTTCCATTTGTAATGAGGCAGACTCTAATGCTTGTGTTTCTAAGTGTAAAAATAAGTCTCCCGTCTGTGACGTGGTAGACACACAAAAATTATGCTCTTCGCGTAAAAGAAAATCTTCCGTCTGTGACGTGGTAGATAATCAATTTTTACGCTCTACGCGTAAAGGTAAGTCTCCTGTCTGTGACAGTATAGATAAAATTTGCAACGATATTTTTACATCTAATGTGAATGCACCTAAATGCATACAGCATAAAAATGTTGTTGGTAAAGCTTCAGTTCTACACCAACAGCCTTCTTATACTGCTCTACGCAAAGTACCAAACCTACAAATCACACGCAATGAAAATGGAGTCCTTCGTGCTCAAAAATCTCAAGATTTGCGCACACAACTCCAAACGCGTAGAAATGTACAGTTTGGTTCTGGAAATGCAGCCAGTAATCTTCTTTATACACAAGGGACTAAACGTTTTGCTACCCCACACAAGGGACTAAACGTTTTGCTACCCCAAATGTAATAAAGAAGACAACTCCTTCTACTCCTTCTAATTTACGTGAATTGCTAATGCAAAAGCGTAAAAATAGACAATCTCCCGTGACACTTCCCTAAGAAAATCATCACTGTGTGTGTCACCAAATTGTGATCAAATGTTGTTGCTCGGCTTCCAGACGGTCAGTTTTTGATCGATTGAATTTTAATACGCCCCAACAACAAGCTGATGAGTTGTCATATGCATCAGTCAACATGGCATCTCACACCAACAGAGGACGACGTCCTAGACGGAACACATCCCAAATCCCAAGTCAACAATAATTCAATAGACTTCTTGATTCTTTTGAAGGAGTATATCAGAATACTCGATCAAGAAGACAAAGACAATTACAGACTTCTGATTCTGAAGCTGGGGGTATTCAATCTCTTGAGTCCGAAACTGATAGTGTTGATTCATACTTCTATACTAATCCTTCTGTATCTTCAAGAGAGGTTGAATCCTACGCTATTGGAGATGAACCAGAGACGTCATCTGTTAATACAGAACAACGTCTCTCTGTCGTTGAGCAATCATTGAAAGACATGCTTAACATGATGCAAAGCATGCACTAGATAATAACGGCTCAGCAAACTGCTCAACCAGCAATTGTAACACCGGTTCAAGTAGCAGCACCAACTCAAGATAGCCAAGGGGTTGATATACCTTTGAATATCCAAGAGCCTGCTGTTAACCAAAATTCTGCATCTCCAGATCCCATCATTCCAGAAGATGTACCATCTCCGGTAGGGATTACGGTACAACCAACAACTTTTCAATCAAATGTGCTTCCACAAACCAGCGAAGCCATTCAAGCAGTGCGTGAACTCAAAGTACAATTTGAAGTTTTGAAGCAAAAGGATCAACTCCAGAGGTTAGAGATTAAGCAACCTTATCCTCCTCATTGGAATGATGTACCCTTTCCACCGAAATTCAAGCCACAGTCAATGGTATTGTTTGATGGAAAGGCTTCTCCTAGTCAGTATATCAATTACTTTGATATTATGGCTGTACATTTGCAGAAAAATGATGCTCTTCTTACTCAAGTATTCATTGGATGCTTGACGGGTTCAGCTTACGACTGGTATCGTAGTTTACCCGACAATTATATTTCGTCTTTTGACGAATTTAATGTAATGTTTCTCTCCCGTTTCTATGAAGGAGGTATGGACATGAACATGCCCTCCTTAATAGAAATAAAAAAAAGGAGAAAGAAGATACTCGGACGTTCATTGAACGTTTCCGACAGGCGACTCTAAAGATGCCCCCTGGTATGCCAGATTCAGCGCTGATTGATACATGCAAGATGAATCTGCGACCATCCATCGCTGTCTTTACGGGTTCCCAATTCACAGATTGGGCTTCGTTTATCATAGCAGCAGTTTCTGCCGAGACCAATGGTAGGTTGGCTCGTGAACATGGGATGATTTTTGCCTCTGAGGATAAAGGAAAGAAAAGTAATCCTGGTAATAATTCCGGTAATCGTAATATGAAAGGAAAAGACACTCTTATGGTCAATCTTTCCAAGAATAAAATGATGTCGAATAATCAGGAATCTTCCAGGCCAAAAGAAGAATACTCTTTTGACGAAAGTGATATCCCAGGAATATTCCAATGTCTGGAGAAGAGTGGTAAACTCCAGATTTTGGAGCCAAAGAGGCCTAATGAGGTGAATCTGACTGACAATCCCAAATATTGTATCTATCATAGATACATTAATCATCCTACAAGTGCTTGCTATGTTTTGAAGAAGAAAATCCAAGAGCTGATAAATGGTGGTGCTATTGCTTTAACCAATGATGACCATACGGTTACAACCAATATGGTTTCTCTTCAATTTGGAGATTTTCCTCCACAACAAGTACCAGATGAAATTGTTCCAATTTCGTAGGCGACGATGAAGATTGTGAATATCCCGCCTGCCAGGGAGAAAAATGAAGGCTTGTTGCCTCTTACATTAAAGAATGGTGAAATTATGTGGGTACATCCTGACTTAGTACCTGAAATGGAAGATGAAGGTAAAACTTCAAAATCCAAGAAAGGTAAGAAAGTCAAAACCTGCAACATGATTTCTCATATTATACCAGATCCTGATAATTTGGATCATCTATGGGATGGTATTCCTTTGGAAGATAGACTGAGAGGATTGAACATATGTCCTCCAAGTCTGGCTCCTCCTGCCAAGCTCAAGCTTACTCATCAGCAGTGGCTAGCTATGAATAGTATTCCCTTATACAGGGCACAACAAGTCTTCGCTGCTTATGAAAAAGCTCCTAAAGGGATTTTTCCTCGTATCCCGAATACTTTTCCTCCCGTAGCTACAGAGACGTTTATTCCTTATTCTCCTGTAGTTACAGAGATCTCTTCTTCTTCCTCTATGGAACCACCTGTTGAAAGTCCACTGCCTACTCACTTGTACAGTCAGCAATCTGTCCTTCTCATGAAGAAGATGGGTTATGACTTTCAAAAGGCATAAGGTTTGAATTATGATAAAGGAATACGACTTCCTTTACAAATTCAAAGTCAAAAATCTACTGTTGGATTGGGTTCGGAGGTTCCTCATAACAATCCTCACAAGAAGAAGGCTAAGGAAAGGAAGATTAAATCCTGCAATATGGTACTTTTTTCTTCTGAGTATGAAGAAGAAACTTTTACTGGTACAAGATCTGGAAAAGAGTACCACAAAGATTATGAGAGATCCTCCAAAGAAGCTGAGAATGTTGAAACACCATCAACTCAACCGTCTCTTGCTCCTGCTGTGGTTGAAAAGGGGAAACAAAAAGCGGTATGCTTCGACATCCCGTTGAAGTCTACTTCCAGTCAGGGGGTGGTGATGAAAGCCTATAAATTTGATATTCTAGCCCAGTTAGCTAATACTCCGGCTAGATTATCTATCTTCGAGTTGCTTCGTCTTTATAAAGAAAGTCGCGAAACTTTGATTGAAGCTTTGCTGCAAGCTGACTCCTGCTTAGCTCAACTCAAGACTCCTGACAATATACCAGTGTCATGCCCACAATGTCATAGTGTGATGAAAGCGATTCCCAATATCACCTTTACACAAAAAGATTTGCTTTTGAAGCGTAACAAGCATGACAGGCCTTTGTGCTACACTGGGTATATTGAATCCATTGAAGTTGACAGAATTTACATTGATCCTGGGTCTTCCATTAGCATAATTCTTCAAAGTATGCTAAGACCATTGAGGATTCCTACTAGTGATCTGACTTACACTAGTTCTACGATAGTTGGCTTCAACTCTGGAAAGAGCAAACCACTGGGGAAGATTCGTCTGAAGATTCAGATTTGTGATCTTCGAACTATGGCAACATTCTATGTTATTAACTCAGATGTATCCTATAATATTCTTCTTGGAAGACCATGGTTACATGAGCATAACATCGTGCCTTCAACTCACCACCAATGCTTCAAGTACGTGGATTCCCAAGGGGTTGTAAAGACTGAGTTTGCTGATATCAATCCTTTCAAGGGTGTCGAAGCCTATTTTTCTGATTCAAGGCTTTACAAACAAGAACATGTGAAAGAGTATCAGATATGGCTGAAGATCAATCATCTGCTGAAGATCAGTCTATTAATGAAGATCTGCCAGAAGAGCAACCTTTGAATATCAAAGTCAAAGGGCGAATCCAACCCCAACCTGTCAACAATCAACCATTGATGATCAAGGTTAAAGGAAGAAATCAAGCTTCATCTGAGGAATCAGTGAATGTTCCTACTAAAAGCCAAGTTCAACCTCTTGTGATCAGGGTCAAAGGGCGTACATTTTGTACGAATGATCCAGAATCTCCATTGATTGTCAATCTTGGCAAATCTACGCAGAAGACGGATGATAGTCCACTAGTGATTAATCCAAAGCGTAGCAGTCAAATTGTAAATGATGTAAATATTAATCATTCTGTACTTTTTGATATCAATGAAGATTTCCTTTTCGAGTATATGGCTGTCAAATTTATTGAAAGAATGACATTATCTTCTGATAATCAAAGTCATCAATATAAAGACGACATAGACACAGAGGAAACCTTATACAATGACAATAAGAAAAATTCTTTTCCTCCTCATGTCGATGTTGGACCTTATGCTCAAAGGTTTCTAACATCTTCTCCCTATCTTCTTCCTGTAGCCGCTTCATCGCAAGCTTGTGTAACTTATAGACGTCACAAAGAATCTTATTTTGTGGTTCCGTCTGATAAGAAAAACAAGCGCCAAATTGTGTTTGGCCTGGCTAAAAATATCCCTGTTGCTCAGACAGATGATTTAAGAGATAAAGATAAAGGAAGAATCAGAATTGACAGATATAGTCAACAATCTCTCAAGATTATCCAGAACATGGGATATGATTTGAAGACTATGCAAGGTCTCAATCAAGGCAAAGGTAGACGACTACCATTATGTGGTGATCCGTTTTACCAGAAAACTCGTCATGGATTGGGATATGATCCGTCCTACATGTTTAATGACGATATACAAGAAGAATTCTCTTCTAGCTCTTCACAATCATCAGATTCGGAAGAAATTCAATTTATCGAATCTGATACATCTTACCCCTCATATGTTAAAGGGGACTATTATGATGAATCTGAGCAAATATTTTCAGCTTACATGGTTCAAATTGATGGTGAATCCGAGCCGTTTGAGAATGATCCTTGGGCCATGTTGGTTCATTCATTTCTTTCATCAATATTGGCATATATCCTCAATTACATCTGTCTTCTTAATCCCTAGCTACTAAAGTTTGGTTAAGCTGATTACTCGTCTCTTCGGAGAGAAATTTTGATCTTCTTACCAGTTGGTATAGAAAGTTGGATTTATTATTTATCACGTTTCTATGACCTCTGAATAAATATTAAATTTGTTTGTATTTCCTATCTATCATGTCCATTTGACCTCTGCATAGATATTAATCTACTTTTTTTTGAGTTCTTACATACTGTCATGTCCATATTACCTCTGATAGTATTGTATACTCTAAAAACAGAAAGCAAGATTTTATTATCTGTCATGTCCGTATTACCTATGGATAGATACAAATCATTGAGCATAGAAGACTTGTCATTTCCATTCTCATTTCATCATAAAAGTCTATTACATTTCTTAGACTTTCTTACAAATCATAATGGAAATTTATTACATCTTGGATTTTCATTCTATACAACAATGATGACCTAATCGAGATCTATTTCTTCTTTGGATCTTCTTTATCAGATTCGTTGTTGGTGTCAATTCTTTACTGTCTGAGCCTCAATGGCGACCAGAACAGTAGGAATCAAACTCTGGTCTTCTCTCTCAAACGAGAGAAGAATCCCAGAGTATGGCAGCCCGAAGACGTGTTGCTGCCAATACAATTGGTGGAGAAGTGGCGGCCTTTCAGAGGAGATGGGAATATATCCAGCATTGGGATATGATTCCTAGTCCTGCCGTGAAAGGAACTCTACTACCCAATTTCTCGGGATAGAGTTGACTCCACCATCCAACTTTCCGTGTATAAAGGCTCTTCCTACCATCTGAGGAAGACCCTTTTATCCCACAAAAAGTTCTGAGTTGTCTGATTTGTGCGTCAAAAGCGCATGAGCTCCCTGATGCTAATGTCAGAAGAATGCTCCTCACAGCATCAAAGTCGCCAATACCGGTTCTGGAAAAGTTCTTCAGCCAAGCTTCTGCAGAAAACAACAGAGAATTTTTTTTAACAAAAGTATTATCAGCTACTTACTGTTCAATTAAAGACTGATGCTCGCGCACCTCATTCAACAAGGCATTTTTACGCCAGTGATTCATATGCACCTAATCTACGAGGTTTTACGCCAATGTTTACGTGCAACAAGGCTTTTACGCCAGTGATTCATGTGCACTTAATCTACAAGATTTTACGCCAATGTTTCACGTGCAACAAGGCTTTACACCTGAGGTTTTCATGCCAGGTTTTATGCCAATGTTTTACATACAACGCTCCACATCTGTTAAGGATTTACGCTCGTTTAAAGACCGGCATCTGTTTTTCAACAAAAGGTTCAAAAGCAGACGATCGATTTATGAATCAAACTTACCATTAAGGTCAGATGATTTGGCTCTAAGAGTGGTTTAATAAACGTCTGGTAACCGGGCGTACAGAGAGACGGCATCGGAAAGCATCATCATTTGTTGGAGAATAAAATCTTGCAAGGAGCTACGGGGCGTACAGAGGAACGACATCAGAAAGCATCGCCATTATCAATCTCTTGTTAGAGAATGAAATGTTGCAAAAAGCTATCTTCGGAAGAATAAGAATGAGAATGTATAAAACATTCTTTAACTCAGCTATTTATAAGGGTTGAAGAAACGGTTGGCATGAGTCTATTTCGGGAAAGATCCTACTAAAAAGGCGCTCGTGACCACAAGACAGATGCCACGTGTTGTTTTGTTTCTCTTGGGAATGAACAACCATAGATGCAGTTAAAGAAGATGTAGAACAATTCTATATATACCAACAGATGAGATCAATATCAAGATTTTATTTATAAAAAGGGGAGTAGGCCCCTACAGATAAGTTGAAGAGTCGTAACACATAGACGACACTTCTGCATAAAATATTATTTTTTCTCTCCTTCGTTAGGCTGACGAAGGGAGGCACCTAACTCGTGCATGTTGCGGATCCCGGAACGACGCATCAGATTAAGAAATGCTTCTGCATCATCTGATCTTTCATATGAAGTTGGGGGACCACCATTTATACGTCCAAAGACTGCTGGAGCCAGTCCAAAGCACTCTATAAAGTTGCATGCCCGCTCAACCTCTGTCTCTATATCAACCCTTGAGCTCGGAGCCTCTTCCTTGTTAATCTCTTTCTTTGGTGCCATGATAGTATAAGGATGAAAAGCAAGAATGAAGAATTTCTCCTTATATACACAACCAAATCAACTCTTCATATTCCTTATGGGAAACTGATCATTATTACTGCAAACTCGAAAAGATAAAGAAGCATTCGAAAGTTTCGAGAGGAAATTTATTATGACGGTTAAGTATTGACCGGCACCATTTCCCGAATTTTTACGCTGACAGGTCAAATCTCGACTTTTACGCTTCTGTTCAAAGTGTTTCAAATTTTGAAGATATTTGAAAACTTTGAAGGGGGTCTTGTAGGAGCGTAAAAAGTGCTTCATGGAATGAGTCAAAGAGATAGAAGTATTCCACTCAACATGATCTATTGTTACAGGCTAATCGCTTTACGCCAGGGTCAAGCCAATGGTTTTACGCCAAGGTCAAGCCAATGGTTTTACGCCTAAGACAGGCTATCCACTTTACACTGGGCAAAGCTGTCGAGTCTTACAGTTAATGCAAAGTCTGACATGAAGATTTAATAATGGCATATATCACAGAATTCGAAGGGATTTGTTTTACACAGAGACCAATATTGTCGTTTAGTATGTGAACTGAGCTATTTTACGCTCATAGTATGACTTCTTTTACGCATGGAGACTGTATGAGTTTTTACGCTCAAAAGTTGACGTGTGCAAAAAGTTTATTTGGGCTACTTTACGCTCAAGGTTGTTTAACAACCACTTTATGCGGGAAGTCCATGTCAGGGCTATTTTACGCCTAGTCTACTACTTTACGCTCAGAGTATTTTCGGTTGTTTTTACGCCCTATTCTTCTTCACCAATTTGGAACGTGGTTTGCCTACATGGCTTTCATGCCACACATCTCGAAGAACGTGTGTACGTGCATCCTATTCTTATTGAAATGATGGAACACGTGTCAACGTATGCAGAGGGTGACTTCGGTCATGGGTGGCAGTTATTAGCGTAAAGACGGAACTTTTGCTGAGTTTTTACGTACAAGAAGCCAAGTCTATAAATAGACTTATTTTTCTCATATAAAGACACACAAAGAGAGAGGAGAGAATACATAGAGATCAGAGCCCAGAGACTTTGATTTTTTGGAGCATTTTTCTTCAACTTTTCTTCCAGAACAAAGTGAAGCAAAGCAGGAAAGCATTCGACCTCGCCATCAGTGCCCAAGTGCGTCGATACCTTTCCGGTGACTTAGTTCTTCCAACTTTTCATCTTCTAGCAGTGATCTTCATCATCATCGTATGGTCCAAGGAACAAAGTGATCATTTACAGATCAGACTTCCATAGCAATACTTCCCAGAATCAAATTTGTACTTCTTGTACTTTTTTTTCGTTTTATTTTCAAAATCCGATTTCCAGGCATTTTGTTAAGTGAAACAGCGGCAACCGTTGCTGAGTCTTCCTTGGTGTTAAATTGCGGTGAACACTTGATAATATTCATCTGGTGGGAGTCTACTCGCCCGGTGCCTTTGGACCACACCGTCCTATGGTCCAGGTCGGAGGATAGGTGTAGCAGAATATGCCTCGGGTGGAGGGGGCTACCCTGTACTCTGCCGTTAATCGCCAGCTAGCTATGACCTCTGCCACCCTAGCGAGCTTGGGGCAGCCTGCTGAGAATTTGAGGTCGAAGGAGTAGGAAAAAGAGGTGGCCAGGGACGAGAGTTCCTGGTCGGTGAATGGTATAGTCGGCGTAGGAGATGCCGGCGGGTACTCAACATCGGGAAGATGGATGTCCGGAAACAGGATTCCCGGCTTGGACGCCCTGTCAGGACGTCGGCAAAGGAAGAAGTCGGGCGATTAGAAGTTCCAAGGTTAGAAAGAGCAGGAGGTGGGGTCGCGCTAGAAGACACAGAGCCCGGGAGAGGGATTCCTGCGCCCAAGGTGGTGGAGGGCTGATCCCGAAGGATCCCTGAGAGCGAGCGCGCCTGACCCGGAGGAGAGCCCTGGGAGGACCGGGGGTGGGTAGCATTAGGAAGAGAGCCCAGGAGGTCTGCCACATCAGAGAGTGACATCACATCTACCGGAAGAGAAGGTAGAGGAGGAGGGAGCAAAGAGGAAGAGAGGTAAATATCCTCTTTCGGTGCATAATGAGGGGGGGGGTGGGGAGGGAAGGCCTGCGCCCGATGGGTCAGGAGAAGGTGGAGGTGCGCTCACCCCCAACGCAACCGAGGAGAGGGATAGGATGTGTGCGCCCATCGGGGCCAAACGAGGGGGCACTGACGGGGGAACGGGAGGGAGGGATGGGGAAGAGGCCAGCACGAAAGGGGAATAGAAGGGGCGTGGGGAGCCCGCATTCGGCGCGAACGAAACTGATGGGAAGGGAAGAAGGGAAGCGCCCACAGTTGGCACAGGGGGAGAGTCCCAACCAACGGTGCGCGTAGAGGCCGAAAGAATGGTGGGGTCCTTGCCAGGGTGCACGGGATCCAGGGAAGCAACCCCACTCCCACGGGCAAATGTGCCCGAGCGGGCTGACGCGGCGGCACCAAAGGATGCGCCGCAACCTCACCTGGCCATGAGGTCAGGGGCAGAGAGATCGTTGACTGTGCCAAGAGGCGGTTCAATGCTGACTGCGCCAGAAGGGAAAAATGCGAACTGTGCCTGACCGGGCCAACTCGCCAGGGTGCGCGGGATCCGAGAAATCGCCTCCACTCGTGCAAGGAAGAGTGCCCGAGCAGGCTGACGCGGCAGCACCAACGGGTGCGACACAGCACCACCTGGCCTCGAGTACAGGGGGAGAGAGGGCGCTGACTGCACCAAAAGTAGGGAGGGCGTTGACTGTGCCAAGATGCGGATCAGTACTGACTGCACCTGAGGGAGAAACTGTATGGACAGCGCCATGCCTGGCCACGTGGCCAGGCGGAAAGCTCACGTTAACTGTGCCACAGTACGCGACTCCCTAGGGCATTACTGGGATCGAGGTCACTTGGCCGCCAGCGGGCGCTCCCATGCAACCTTTCGAAAAGGGTGGGAAGCTGCGGCTCGGGGCCCGAGGAGGAGGAGGCTCCTCCGACCCAACGGTACCGGAAGGATGGCTGCCGACTGGCAGCTAGGATCGGACGGAAGGGGAGGGGGACCAGCCGAAGGAGCAGTCGACCGGGACGGATCTTTGGAGGAGGGGGGGAGGAGGGGGGCTGGAGAGGAAGAGGGCAGAGGGAGGAGGGTAGTGTGGATTGGCGGGTGGTCGGCGGAGCGGGAGGAGCGGGGGAGAAGGGGAAGGGGGCTGGACTGGGATGGAAGCCGAGGAGAGCGAGGAGGTCGGGCGGAGGCACGTCCATGGGGAGAGAGGGGGCCGGGGGACAGCCGACCGACGACCGGAGGTGGCAATGGTCCTAGCAGGAGGCCGTCGCCCCGAGGGGCCACGCGGAGGAGCAGAGCTGTAGAGCCATTATTTCATTCAAGGAGACTATCTATTATATATGCATATATACACACACATATATATATATATACATATATGTATACATATATATATGTATAGATATAGCATTAGCTAATAAAAAGGAAAACAAAGAGCAGCAAGCCTAGCCCGGCCCATCCCGGCTGCAACTATCCCCCACAGCAAATGCTAAAGCCCCGACCCCCAGGCTTAACATCGGTTGTATAATGGGTATATATATAGAGTTCTCTCTCGAGAGTCAAAACCTAGCCACGCCACCGATCTCAGCCCTGGCGACCCTCCCCAGCCTTGGGCGTCCCCGTGCACGGCCACTGGCCGACAGAACATGTCTGGAAATGGGCAAAATAGCGCCAGCAACAGCGCTGCAGTCAACCGCACAACCGCAACATGATGCCCGAGCCAACTTCGCAACAACCATTCTCGAAGATCGCTCGATCGTTTCGAGAGCTATTTTCTCTGGTACATTCACAACCCTACCCTCTATAACCTCCTCCAAAAAGATTTAATTGGTTTGTAGTATACGCACCATAAGGCGAGCCCAAAGTTGTCGAAAAAACTGTTCAAAACAGAACAGTGTCGTAGTTGAAAACCCTGTTTTAGAATATAGGTTATGATCAGGACATTAGGAGTTCTCCAAAATTAATAGAAAACAGTTAAAGACAACCTACAGGGCTTCGAACCCTTTTTCGTAGAATCGGATTTCGTCGACTGTGCGTCGAGAAATCAGACGTTCAAAACTGATAAAAACCTATTTTCGAAATATTAAAAATATAGAAAATTCCTCCAATACGACGTGCATCCCGCCAAACTGGGCAACATGGTCGCGCACCGTAAGCATCGAAAGGCGAATACGGATATTGCGGATGTGTGGGCTTTGACGAAAATCAAATTGGTTGCGTGTGCGCGACGAATTTGATGCGTATCCTTCAAAATTCACCGTATCGACCTCTGTGCAAATTTTCCAATTACTTTGTGCACGTACGTCAAATTGAGATAAAACTTGCACCAACAGGAACGTTTCGTTTTTCTGGTCCTGTATGCCAAGTTTGGTCCGATTCTGGGACAGTTGACCGGATCGCCGTTTTGCGGACCCTACGATCCAACTCAATGGGCGATTTCGTGCACGGGCCAGCGAAATCTAAAATTGGACATACCGTTGGGTCCGTATCATCAAAACGAATTTGTAGACATGTAGTTTGACGAATTTAGAGACAATTGACTCTGGCACGCTTTCCAGTACAAAGCGGGTCTAACGGCGGACATCGTTTTTGCTCAAAATTACCGTTTTGCCCCTGTGTCCAGAATTGGACTTAAGAACAGGCTATCCTGGCTAAATTGACTAATTTGGAAACGTTGGTAACATCTATTACAGCTTCTGGAGGCAGTTGTGAGACTTGGACTTTCTGACTTGTTGATTGGCGATATATTGTAGGTTCTCCGTGCAACCCTCATGCAAGTATACCTTGCCGAACATATGCAGTATTTATATTATTTTCTTTCTATTTTACTTCTTTCATATGGTTACCTGTTTCCCCTATTGTGATTGGTTGGTCATCGACTGTTTTACTTGTTTCTAGATTTACGTGCACGTATAGGATATTTGACATTGCTTCATTATTGGTCTTTTTCGTGTTACCTTGTCTCGTGATTGATTTGTCAGTTTCTATATCTTGTTCTTAACTTGACCATTCTTGACTGGAAGTATCTTGCATTATACTACAGTTGAGATATACTATAGATTAAGAGTATCTTACATTGTACTACGACCTTTAGCCGATTATTTTATATTGATATTGCTTGATTGACTTGACTTGAGACATACTATAGATTGTTAGTATCTTACATTGTACTATGACCTATATCATATATTGATTGATTGATTGAATTGATTTACGATACTATGAATTGGGAGTATCTTGTATTGTACTACGATTTATAGGAGTCTGCTTGACCTTGTATCCTTTAGGAGAGGAGATCGATACTAGAATTGGCTAATCTTGACTGAGAGTATCCTGCTTTGTACCTCAATTGAAACACTATAGATTGAGAGTATCTTGTATTGTACTACAAGCTATAGGAGTTCTGATTTATAGTTAGCCAAGTCTAGTATTACATTTCCATACGACTCGTCGTCTTTAGATGTTCTTCTTGCAGTGTTCTCATCCTCTATACATGTTATTTACTGTCATATTAGTAGACATGTTTATGTATCTTGCTAGTCCTCTGAGGACCTGATGATCTCTTCGGGTAGCTGATTGCACGGAGTTAGTTAGCTGAGCATGTGGTAGTTGATTTCATCTGCATGATTTAGGTATTTTGTTAGTGTTATTGATTTACTATCTTTCTCGTGCTTTCATGATATACCCTGCTTATCAGCTTAGCTTTATAGACTCATATTATTCTTGGAGTCTAATCGGACATATATGCTAGTGGGCTGCAGACCACGACCCATACTTGTTCATTCTTGTCTTATATATTCTTGTGGATTGAGATACACTGTAGATTACCATAATAGCCATGATACCATGATCTTGACAGCTTATACGTACTCGAGTCGGGCTAGAGTCCGCTTGATACGTAGCTGGCTTGCTCACGCTCTCTCATCCCGAAAAGCGGGTGTGGGTCGTGACAGTTGTCATATGAGATTTGATGTAGATTCAGTTTTTGTCTCCGCCCTTTAACGCAGGAGTGGAAGAATGTCGAATTTCTGTCTCCCTCAGCGTCCCAAGCCAGCCTGGCTTTCTGCTTCCAGAATTCTGTCCCTACCTTTAGTCGGGATTTGAGGATCGCCCTGTTTAGGTTAAGCGTGGCGTAATACTCCTGCGATCTGTTCGAGGCAAACAGAACCTCTGCTCTGATCACATCGTCCTCCGCCTTCTTGATTTCTTGGAAAATGTTTCCAAAAGCGTTCTTGCTCCAGGTCACCAGCGCTCTTTTGGTGGCTTTGAGCTTAAGTGCAATACGAAACATGGGGTCTGGATCGGTGACTGTTTCCCATACGGTCGCTACAATATTCCAGAATTGCTGATGAGAGCTCCAGAAGTCCCGAAATTGGAATACTTTTTTGATAGGATTAGGATTGCTGCTAATTTCTATGAGAAAGGGAGAGTGATCCGATTCTCTGGTGTTGAGGTAGGATAGGTTGGAGATGAGGCCCGTGTCAGACCAGCTATTGTTGACCAGAGCTCTGACTAAACGAGAGTACTGCCACCGTTCCCCCTCCTACATGTTGCACCAAGTGAACTCGTTGTCTATAAAAGGCAGAGAGGTCATGTGGGCGTTGAAGATGAAGTCGTTGAAGTCATTCATGGCCGTCTGGCGAGGAGGCCGGCCCCTTGACTTCTCCTCTCTTGAAGAAATAGTGCTGAAGTCTCCGACACACAACCACAAGAGATTGCTATGGAGGTGGCATGTGTCCGTCAGAGTGGCCCAGAGCTCTTTTCTCTCGTGAAGGTCACAACTGCTGTGAACTACGATTATGAGGGATCGGCTCTGAAGCGTCGGGTGCTCTACCCAGCAAGAATGCGCTTGTCTAGAGTCTTGGATGGCACCGAAATTGATGGCTGAGCCGAAGAAGATCCAGATGTCGTTGCATCCACCACTGCGGCTGAAAACCCGGGCATGAGTTTGAGAGCTTTGAGTTTCCTTTTAGTGATTTTGGGTTCTATAATGATTAGTATGTCAATGCGGTGGATTTTCTTGAGGCAGGTGAGTCTGTTTATGATGGGTTTGTTTGCGAGCCCACGGACATTCCATGTGAGGATGTTAAGCATTGAGAGGGGTAGGAGAGGGGGGGTTGTATTGCTTTGCGACTGATCTTGTTGTCATGGCCGTGTGCTTTTTGACCTATTTTTTCTTTTTGTTGTTGTGTTTTCTCGATCCTTTTAGAAAAGCTGTTGAATGGTTTGAGGTAACCTCATACTGCCCGTGCGGAGTCTGTTCTGATTCGGTCCCCGAGTTGTGGGCCTCTGCTTCGATCTCCCTCGTCGTATTGAGGGGTTTTGTGGGGTCAAGGAATCCTGCTTTCGAAGCGAGGTGAATTCTGTGAGCTGCTTCTTCTCCAAATATGACGATGATGTCCTCTGAGGGTAGAGGACGGTTCGTTACCGATGGGTCCTGGGGAGGTGATTCGTTCTCCTCACTAGCCAACCTCTCTGAGCCCCCTACTACTGGGAGGTTATCTGAACTCTGGACTCTATCCCCTGCAGGAGTGTCTTCTGTAAGAGCAAGAATGCCGAAGGAGTTATGGAGTTGGAAATCCTCTGGCGCTGATGATGCTTTCTCCTGAGGGGGTTGGGAGTGGTAGGGCACGATTTCCTAAGTATAATGAGAAGGGATGCTAGGGTTGGTGGGAGCCACTGTGTCTGCAGACTGGTTGTGGGAGTTGGAAAGCGGAATGCTTGACACAGAGGGTTGGACGAGTAGCTGCTTACTGAACGGTGCCTTGTGGGCATCTTGCTTCCTCAGTTATGGGTGTGCTTTATAGCAATTCCAGGTGAGGTGACCTCTCAAGTGACAGTGCTTACAAAAAATAATGTTGCTGTCATATACCAGCGCCTGAGTGTGAGTTCTGTCCCCGAGTAGGAGCTCTATGTAATTTGGTGGGTCGGAGGATAGATCCAGTTCAACGCATATCTTAGCGAAGTTACCTTTGGAGAGGTTTCGGGTTTCTTCTGCTACAGCCACCAGTGATCCGAAGGAGCTTGCTATCCTTTTGAGAGCCGCTGGGGCGAAGCAAACTAAAGGTAAGTTGGGGAGGATGATCCATGCCGATATAATGGTCGAGTCGACCTTGGTGTCAAAATCTGGAGACCATTTGACGATTTTTACTCTGTGAGCTCCGAGGGAAGTGATGCCCTTTGCCCAAACGATCGTGTAGTCTTCTACTGAGGAGAGGAGGAGGAAACAGCATTTTGGGTCCAGCGGTGCCACCAGATATGCTGAGGCGATCCTCTAGCCTGCGATGGCCTCTTCAACAATGGAGATCTTCGGGCACCTATACTGGAACTTCAAGACAAAGGTTTTCCCATGTCGTCTGGCGAGGAACGAAATTTCTTCTGGGGTGAAGGGGATTTGGATAGGCTGACCCTAAGTCGGGGCCAGACACTCGACGTCGCTGAGCTCGATGTCCTCTAGATGCGGGGCCATACGAGACAAGAGATCTGGCCGAAGTGCGTCCGCAAAAGAAACTGACTTGGCGGGACAAGCTGCCTGAACCGAGGGAGTAACTGCTGGCTGAGTTGGGGGGGAAGGTGGGGTTGAGGGTGCCTGAATCGTCTGACCCACCTCTTTGTTCGGAGATAATCAAAGCAGGGTTGATGCTAACTCGTGGAGATGTGGAGGGAAAAGCTGAGCTGCCGAGAGCGTCCGATGAGGGGGACGCATAGGAGAAGCCAGTAGCCTCATGCGCCCCTACAGACGGGGCTTGATGGCCGAGTGAAGCCGAATGCTTGCTGAGGGAGGCGCATAAGCCTGAGTCCCCTGGGCGAGTGCGGAAAGACCCGAATAGGAGGGTGCATGGGAAGACTGCACGGAGGGCGCATATGCGCCGGGAGCCAGAGAGGGCGCAAAGTCCTGCCGTGCGCAAGTGCGAGGGCCAGGAATTGTGGCGCATAGCTCGACTGCATGGAGGGGGGGCGCATGCCCTATCAACAAGGACGTGGGCGCATGGCTTCCAACCCACGGACCCCGCGATGGGGGAAAAAGGAGCCGATTTCAAATTTGAATTCGAATTCGAAATCGTCGAAATCTCGGGGAGGGACGGGCGGGAAGGCTCCGGGCTCGAGACCAACGGAGCTCCACAGACTGCTCGGGGCCATCGGAGTGGGGGCAGCACCTAGAACAGCCGCTGGGGCTAGGGGAGATCCGGTCGGCCAGCAGAGCTTATGGGCTATCCCCGCCGGAGCGAGGCCTACAAAGGCCCGCTGCTCCGGCGTCCATGCCGGGACCGGGGGCTGAGCGGAGGATGGCCGCCAGAGGGAGACGCTCCGATCCAAGCGGGTCGGCCATCAGCAGGAAAAAAGTGGGGGGAGGGGGGTCGCGGGAGGTATGGGTGGCGAAGAGGGGGAGAACGAACGAAGGAGCTCGGGCCTTGGCGACGGCGCACCGGTCTGGGTCGAGTGCGCGAGGCCGGGTCGACAGACGGCTCCGGGGGACGCGAGAATGACAGGGGGAGGGGGAGAAGGGGAGGAGGAGTCTTCCTGGGAAGGGGAAGGAAAGGGGGAGCCATCATATATATATATATATATATATATATGGGTCCGGATCGGGAGTCCCGTTTTCGGATCCCCGTCGAAGCCCCACGATTCTTGGCCGTTGGATCGCACGACATTGCGTGGGCCCAGCGCGATATGATGGTACAGGGGGCGCTGCTTCGATGGAGCTCCGGGGGCGGGGTCTTTGATCAGAATAACATATATATATATATATATATATATATATATATATATATATATATATATATATATATATATGTTATTGCCTAGACGTGATTTTAAGATAAAAAACTGATTTTGGCAACACTTCGAAGAAGGTGCACGGCTGAGATCCCGGAGGATTCAGAGGGTCAAAATCAAATACAACACTTCAAAGAAGGTACAAGTAATTTTCGTAAGAGCAATAATGAAATTCCACAAAACATTTCTGATTAGATAAGAGTAGATTTCGTAGACAAGACATGATCATAAGAAGATCTCATTCAGAAGAAGAAAAAAGTGAAGAAGAGATGAACAGAAGAACGGCCTGCTGGGGTCAATGATCACCTGCACTCAAATCTTGATTTGTCCCACATGAACAGCTTCCAGGAACCAGCAAGTTCAGAAAAAAAAAAACTTATGTAACACTCTGCTCTTCTGACTCCTCGGATGACGTAGACTCACTCTATGTTTCTCTCTTATCTTCTCTGAACTCTGAAAATTTCGTAAGAGAATCATCAACTCTCCGAATGAGAGAAGAGAGTAACATATATATAGTGTCAGTCCAGTAACCGTCCAGTTAATGAAATATTCGGGACGTGTCTGTGAAAGGATAAACAGTTTCATAACTATTCAGAACGTGAACAGACACGACTGCGCTAATTGGCGCACAGTACGCACCATTTGTGCTAACTGTGCCAATTGAACCAAATGCGCACACCACGCCAAAATGCGTACGCCATGCCAAACGCACACAGCGGACGCTGCATGTATTATGCACTAACTAGCGCACGAATGGCAGCACGAACAGGTACACGATCGGCAGCATAGAGGCTCGCACAATGAGCGCAACATAAGCACACTATGCGCCTAGTGACAATACTGACATGCTAAGTGCAAAGTGTGCCAATAAAATGCCACATTATGTCTCATGAGCCCGAGTTTGAGTCCGAGTACGAGTTCGAGTTCGATTCGCTAAGCCCCTACGGGGCTTAGATCCAATCGAATAAATTCCAAGAGCATGACAAAAATCATTAATGCTTCATTTGTTGGGTTAGCCTTCTTTCCATTTGAAAAGCACCCCACATGGCACTCATGTGCTCCCATACCGCATGTGCATCCCTAAAAACAAGTAAAGCTTATATATAGAGATATACTTCATCAGGCCTAGCCAGTGTAGGACTATTCTTCTACTCCTAAAGGCCAAAACAACAACAATTCTCTACTTATCTCTATATGTGGGTTTGAGCATTCCCCACAGTAACTGTCCATTTTGCATTATGATAGATATCGCTGATGACTTGAATCTTCCCGTATGGGTTAAATAACAGTATAATACAAGAATAGACTAAGCCTTGAATTAGCTGTAATTCTTCCCACTCACACAATATAGTCACATGTGCTTATGACTGCACATTAAAGGTCATGTGACAGTTTTGGTGTATGTATCTTGGGCGTCTACAAGTTTACCCTCAAGAGACGCCCTGTTATCTTTGTCCAAACACTCTATGTGAGTTCTTTATTAAAAAAAAATGTCATAAAGGCTTGTGCTTCCTTGTGGTGCTACGTCGCTATGACATGGCTTAAAGTCGAGACATTAGCCCTACCCGGGAACCTCATCGTAGTGTCATACTACTGTAGCATGAGGTCAAAAATCTCTCTGTAGTGCCAAACTATCCAGCATAAAGTTTTGCGCTTCCTTGCGGTATTACGTCACAACGACATGGCTTAAGAGGCCAAGGCTTTACCCAGAGCCTGCGTACCTCTTCATGGTGTCGTGCCACTGTAACATGAGGACATCGTCCCCTTTGTAGTAATGTATACAACTCTTTAATTTTATCATACAACATTAGACTACCTTCTTATTTGTGGTGCTACTTTGCGGTGACTTGGCTCGCAAAGCCAAGACATTATCCCTACCTAGAAATCTCATGGTGGAGTCACCCTACTGTAGCATGGAGTTACACTCTTTATAGTGATGTGCTACCGTGTGTAGTGCCCCACTTTCGATAGGCGACGGACTCCGTAATATACTTGCACTGAGTCAGATCGGTTGGAAACTTAGATGGTGTCACTCCCATTTTTCGTTATATGTATTTCCAGTATACGTGTACGAATTTATTACATTGTCAGGTGATCCGTATTTTGACTTGTCTTGCTTAACTTTGGCTTGGCTTATTTTGTTCGGCTTGGCTTAGCTTTTTTTGGTTTGGTTTGGGTTGAGATGGAGAGGTTGATATATAAGTCAACTCCCCTCTCTTTCTCTCTCTCCTCCATTACTTTTCATTTATTTCTTTTTTCTTCCCCATAACTCCTCCCACCAACCAAACCCTAGGCAAGTACAACTTGCTTCATGATAGATATCAAATTTTATTGTTCCATTCTCTTTCTTGCATGATTCTAAGCTTCTTTAGAACTTGATATTTTTGGTTTTGATGGATAGATTCTTGTAGATCTAAGTTTATAGTTTTTTTCGGTTTTTCTTGGTTTTGATCTCTTAGACTTTGTTATTTCCGAGATCTAATGGTTCTATGTTGTGGAAAATTTAATTCTACATAATTTAGACCCTTGGAAGTCTCGATTTTGACTTGTTTTGAAGGAGTCATGGCCTTTGGAGTTCATGGGTACAACCAAGCATTTTTATGCTGGTTGGGGAAGATGAACAGTTTGCGCATGCCCTTTTGTACTCCTTAGCGCCGTGCCATCTCGGTTGTGCGTGCTCCTTAGCGTCGCGCTATCTCGGTTGTGTGCGCCCCTTGGCGTCGTGCCATCTCAGTTGCGCACATTCTTTAGCGTCGCGCCATCTCGGTTACGCGCGCCCCTTAGCGCCGCGTTCTTCGATCATGCGCCACTTGGCCCAGCGTCACTTATCGTACGCCACCTACCTCTCTTGGCCCAGTGCTACCCGACATTATTTGGCACAGCGCCACTTGGCCCAGTGCCACTTGCTATTCGCCTCCTAGCTCTCTTGGCACAGCGTCACCCAGCATCGTTTGGTCCAGCGCCACCCGGCATCATTTAGCACAGCGCCACTTGGCCCAACGCAATTTGCCGTGCGCCACGTAGCTCTCTTGGCCTAAATCCACTCAACCTCGCTTGGCCCAGCGCCACCCAGCATCATTTGGCCCAGCGCCATTTGTCCAGCGCCATTCTTACTATGATATCCTTTGTCCCATATCTCCATGCTTGTTCATATAGTTCTTAGTGTAATGTCTTGACCTTACATGCATCTTGTACTTGGCCTAACTTACGACAACCCAGCATGATAACTTGTTATATTGAGCACAATAGAGTTTAAGCTTGTTTATGACTTGCTAGTACTGAACTTGACTTGACTTGGACATGATAGCATGAACCCATCTCGATATTCATGATAGTGGCCCGTCGAGGCGCACTCTTGACAAGTACTCTTAACATGACAAGCAAATCTGACATGACATGTATAATCTTGATTACTGTTGCGACTGCTATCCTTGTCTTGCTAGTGTAACCCTTGTCTTGATACTGTGGTTGATTTTTTTGATTGTACCTGTACAAGCTACCTGTCTTGTCTACATCATGTCTTGGACATGGATTCCTGGTTACCACGGTCAGAGATTTATACTGAATTTGACTAGATTAACAACTAGATTGATCAAGTAATTCATATAGAGATTTTCTCAGTTACAACCAATCCCGTTATCCCTGCCACACCAGTAGACTTGTAGCCTACCGACGAGTAGGGCGCATTTCCAGCACACTGTCATGTGTTGCACTCTAAGTCACCTAATAATTCTCTTAATTCTTGATAACTCTTGTAACCTCGCCTGGATAACCCGGATATTCTGCAGGGTTTGTGACTGTGGAAATATCTTATTGCATCTTGTTAGTAACTAAGCTTGTGATAATCCTAGTTAGCTAACAATATCAAGCCGTAGGACTTGATTGGTCGCGCTTGAATGAATTGTCTCATGATTAACATTAAAATTATATTCCACCTCTTGTTCCTCCTACTGCAAGCTAATATTTTATGTTAACTCAGTCTTTCATGTTATTTATCTATGTTCTTTGTCAGTTCTTCTTTTATTATATGCTAGTTTTATTCTTAAGTGGAGCCTTCCTTGTGGCACTTGCTCTTTCTGGGGTCTGATCCAGCTGGTTTTGTATGGCCAGATTTCGGAGTAGCACCCGAGGATCTACCTGCCTTCCAGCTAGAAGGTGAACACCAGACGTAATACTGGCAACGAGTGGATTTTATTTTTTTGCTCTCTCACTCTATTGTAAATTATTCTTTTGAGGCATTTAGCCACCGAGCAAGTGTTAGCTCGTGTTGAAACTAAATTTTTGTTTGCTAAGGGCAGTAACATGATTGACAAATCTTAGGGTTGATCATGTATGACTTAACTCTTGCTAGTCTCACATTTTGTATGACTAGCTTCATGAACATCTGAATATGTAATGTTTGGGATGCCTTACTTTGTGTGTCTGATGATCTAACACCTTGTAACATTTACTTGCTTGAGATTGAGACACTAGGCTTGTTCTTGACTATAAGAGACTGTTGGCTTGTAGATAAACTCTCATGCATCTAGACAGCCGTGATTGTATTATGAGGTAGGTTGCACTTTAATGTACGTAGCTGGTTGTGTCTGTCCTCCGCTCTCCAGTATTCTGGTTTTGGGGCGTAACACGGTTTAAGTGGTAGCCCATGCAGGTCTCGTAAATTAAGATGTGTGAGAGTTTTACCGAATAGATGTCTCCATCAACATTCGCCTTTGATCTCTATTCATGCTTTCTAATCTTTCTGAATCTCGACCTGATAAGGTGCGTTATCCTTGATCTATATCTTAGTCCTTCCTTTTTGTTCCTTATGTCATTTTCTTCAGTGACAATGTTTCTGATCCTACCGATCAGCCGAGTAGAGCACCCCCAGAGAACCAGCAATAAGTGAACCAGCAGCAATCTTGGGACCAAGCCCAGCACTCTAGAGCAACATTCCGAGTCATGTATTCCGGGGATCCAGAGCCACCAGTTCAACCAGCCCCGCATGCAGAGCCTGATAATAGAACCCTGATGGAACTCATCCGGGACTTGCTTGTAACATAAGACCGTCGGGGCGATGCCCTGCAATAGACAATACAAGATGCTATGGGCAGAGTTGGCTATCAAGGGAATAATACGGCTAACAGCTTCAAGCGCCTGAACTCTCATTTCTTTGACGGCAGTGAAGATGCTATTGCTGCCGATGCTTGGCTACAGATATAGAGGTTATTCTGGAGGCAGCTCAAATTCCAGAGAAAGGAAAGGTGGCCGTTGTACGCCTGCAATTATTGGACATAGCCTGCAGTTGGTGGATGATGCTAGCAGTTGGTTTGGTGGCGCCTGTCCTGTGGGCGGTATTCAGTGACAAGTTCTAGACGAATTACTCTGATGCAGTAGCTCGGTATGATCTGCAAACAAGATTCAGTAATCTCAAGGAGATGGAAAGGATGGTCGATGGATATGCGGCCGAGTTTTCTTAGCTTAGTCGGTTTGCTCCTACCTTGGTGGCGACCGAATTGGATCGAGCGCTGCAATTTCAGCAGGGACTCCACCATGAGATTATTCTAGCGGTGGAGCAGTTTGAGCACCAAACATTTGATGTAGTTTTGCGAGCAGCAAGGCAACATGAATATACATCATGGATAATAGATCGAACTGGAGGGCGAAAGAGGCCTAATGGACAGTTGTCTCAGTCATTAGCACTAGATCCGATAGCTAGGACTTTTACTATTGGAGCTCCAAGGAGGGTGACCACAGTTTCGTCGTTTCATCACTCGACTCTGATATACCCTCAACAACAGAAGCAGAAGCAATCTTCCGCAAAGGGCTGCTCTCATTATGGGAAGCCTGGAAACGTAGTTTCTGAGTATCGCAGAGCATAGGGGTTGTGCTTGGCTTGTGGGGCACCAAATCACAGAATTGGATCTTGTCCTCATAGAGCCAGTTCATCTTCATCAACCCTAACCAGTCCATCGGTTAGGGCACCAGCACCAGTGCAACAGCAGCAGTACCAGCCTCCGAGGCCGTTACCGTCTCAGGCTCAACAGTATGCTCAGGCCCAAGTTCAGGTTCAGAAAAGGCAGAAAGGTCACCTGCAGAGGGGACCAGCACCAAGAGGAAAGGGTCAAGCTATGGCTCTGTCAATAGTAGAAGAATTGGCATCAAGTGAGGTGGCGGCAGGTACCATTCTCGTTAACTTTTTTCCAGTATCAGTATTATTTGATTCGGGTGCATCGCATTCATTTATGTCTACATGATTCACAACACAGATAGGACTGGAGCCCGAATCATTATCAGTAAGGCTCAATATACTTACTGGTAACGGTCTTGTGGGAGTAGATAGAGTCTTTTCTCGTGTCGAATCGTAGTTAGCGGTAGAGAGTTTTTCGCTAGATTGATTAAATTTTTGATGGCCGACTACGATATGGTCCTAGGAATGAATTGGTTGAAGGATCAGTATGCAAGAATAGAATGCCATGTTGGCAGGATTATTTTTAGTATTCCCGGTAAAGATTTTATTTTCCAGAGGCGAAATAGAACCTTCTCCACCTGTCTTGCGGATGGCAGTAGCAGAAGCAGTTCAGTTTCCCATGGTAGTAGAAGAATTTTTTGACATATTTTTTGAAGAGCTTCCAGACATGCCCCCAGAAAGAGAGATTGAGTTCACCATTGATTTAATTTCAGGGACGACACCAGTATCGCAGAGAGTCTATAGAATAGCACCATCAAAATTAGAGATTATGTACAAGATGATTGAAGAACTCAGAACCAAGGGATTCATTCGTACTATTGGATCGCCTTGGGGAGCCCCGATGTTTCTTATAAAAAAAAGGATGGTACGTTAAGATCATGTGTTGATTATCGTACCTTGAATTTCGTAACAATCAAGAATAGATATCCCCTACCATGGATATATGACTTGTTCGAACAACTCAGTGGGGCAGCAGTATTCTCGAAGATTGACTTGCGGTTAGGGTACCATCAGATCAGAGTCAGAGAGCAAGACATCCGAAGACGGCATTCAGATCTAGATATGGGCATTGTGAGTTTCTCGTTATGCCATTCGGGACGACCAATGCGCCAGCCGTATTCATGGATCTCATGAATAGCATATTTATGCCTTATTTGGATCAGTTTATGATAGTGTTTATAGATAATATCTTGGTCTATAGAAAGAGTGAAGCAAAGCATGAGCAGCATCTCCGAATGGTCCTTCAGATTCTCAGAGAGCACCAGTTGTACGCGAAGTTCAGTATGTATGAATTTTGGCTTGATCGCATTTCGTACTTAGGTCACATCATCACCAGAGGTAGAGTGGAAGTTGACCCCCAGAAGATAGTGGCTATAGAGTCATGGCCATTACCCAGAACCGTTGTAGAGGTTTACAGTTTTCGAGGATTGGCGGGCTATTACCGGCGATTTGTATTAGACTTTGATAGGATTTCAGCGCCATTGACGCAGTTGACCCGTAAGGATGTGCAATTTTCTTGGACAGTATAGTGTCAGAGTTCCTTCGAAAAGTTAAAGCAAGGATTGATGACGGCACCCATTCTCACGCTTCTAGATGGGACTGGAGGATTCTCAGTTTATTGTGACGCTTCAGGCAGAAGATTGGGATGCGTCTTGATGCAACATGGCAAGGTAGTAGCTTATGCATCACGTCAGCTTCATGATCATGAGAGAAATTACACAACCCATGACTTGGAGTTAGCAGCGATAGTTTTCGCACTTAAGCTTTGGAGGCATTACTTGTATGTAGATCGGGTGGAGATTTTCACCGACCATAAGAGTCTTAAGTATGTGTTTACTCAGAAGGACCTCAACATGCATCAGAGAAGGTGGCCAAAGCTATTGATAGATTATGACATCAACCTACAGTATCATCCTAGGAAGGCCAACGTAGTTGCAGATGTGTTGAGTAGAAGCGTAGGAACTTATTTTCTAACAACACAACCAGAGTTATTAGCAGATCTTCAGAAGATGGTTATAGAGATGGTTTTCCCTACCAATGTGGCCTTGATAGCCAGTATACAAGTTTAGTCCAGTATAGTTGAGATAATCAAGATAGCTCAGTCAACAAATTCTAAGCTTCAGCGGCTTAGGGTAGAATATGAGGTAGGACAAAGAGCAGAGTTATGTATTCATAAAGATAGCATGCTCCGACATGGAAGGCATCTTTGTGTACCCAGTGGTGACATCAGGCAAAATATCATGGCAGAAGCTCACAGTTTGCAGTATTTAATTCATCCTGGTAGCACGAAGATGTATCGTGATATCCGTCAGTATTTCTGGTAGAATGGCATGAAGAGGGAGATAGTCCGGTTTGTCTTTCGTTGTTTAGTTTGCCAACAAGTCAAGACTGAACATCAGAGACCAGTGGGACTTCTTCAACCTTTATCGATCCTAGAATGAAAATGGGAACATATTACCATAGATTTTGTAATTGGGCTACCTAAATCCCCAGCTGGGAGAAATAATATATGGGTTATAGTTGACTGGCTCATGAAGGTAGCTTATTTTCTTCCTTTTAGAATTGGTCAGTCGACGGATCAGCTTACAGAGATATACCTCAGACAGATAGTCACATTGTATGGAGTGCCAATCAGTATCGTATCAGACAGAAATTCAAGATTTACGTCACACTTTTGGTGGAGTCTTCAAGAGAGCTTGGGAACTCGTCTCAAGTTTAGTTTAGCTTATCATCCGCAGACAGATGATCAGTCAAAGCACATAATTCAAACCCTTAAAGATATGTTACGATCCTGTATACTTGACTTCGGTGGCTCATGGAAAGATCACCTGCATCTAGTGGAGTTCTCCTACAATAACAGTTTCTAGGACAGTATCCAGATGGCACCATTTGAGGCATTGCATAGCAGGAAGTGCAGATCACCTTTAGCTTGGGATGATGCAGGCGAGAGACAGATACTTGTTCCAGAGATGGTTACGCAGACTATCAAGGTGGTCAGACAAGTCAGAGATCATCTTCGAGTTGCACAAGATCGTCAGCGTCATTGGGCCAATTCTTATCGGCATCCTCTTAAGTTTTCTATCTACGACCACGTATTCCTTAGTATCTCGCCTACCTGTGGCATCATTCGATTCGACATACGGCGAAAGTTTAGTCTTAGGTATATAGGGCCGTTTGATATTCTCGAACGAGTAGGTGATGTGTCCTATCGTCTCGCTCTTCCGCCATCGTTACGTGAGATACATGACGTATTCCTTATATCCCAATTACGAAGGTACATTATGGATCCGAACCTTATCCTTGATCATTCAGAATTGGTTGTTGGTACCAACCTTTCGTATGAGGAAAGGCCCGTATCCATATTGGACCGAAGAGAGAAGGTACTTAAGAACAAGACTATTAGTTTAGTCCGTGTTGCTTGGGGCCATCACTCCTTGGGTGAGTCAACTTGGGAACGTGAGGATGATATCTGATCACGATATCCATACCTGTTTGACTCATAAGGTATAATGTCTTCCTTATGCATTATGCTTTTAATTCCTCGCTTGCATGAATGATTGCTTGATTAACTGCTAGTCGTAGATTGCTAGTATTAGTGTATCTTGCCCGGACACCTCTAGCCTCTTGATTAAATTTCGAGGATAGAATTCTTTTAAGGAGTGTAGATTTGTCACTCCCATTTTTGTTTTATGTATTTCTAGTATATGTGTACAGATTTCTGACATTGTCAGGTGACCCGTGTTTTGACTTGTCTTGCTTGACTATTGCTTGGTTTATTTTGATTCGGCTTTGCTTGGCTTTTCTTGGTTTGGTTTGGGTTGAGATTGAGAGGTGATATATAAGTCAACTTCCCTCGCTCTCTCCTCTATTACTTTTTATTTATTTATTTCTTCTTCTCCATAACACCCCCTACCTACCAAACCCTAGGCAAGTGCAACTTGCTTCATGATGGATCTCAAGTTTTATTGTTCCATTCTCTTTCTTGTATGATTCTAAGCTTCTTTAAAACTTGATATTTTTTGCTATGATTGATGGATTCTTGTAGATCTAAGTCTATAGTTTTTTCTATTTTTTTTGTTTTGATCTCTTAGACTTTGTTATTTCCGAGATCTAATGGTTCTATGTTGTGAAAAATTTAATTCTACACAATTTAGACCCTTAAAAGTCTCGATTTTGACTTAGTTTGAAGGAGTCATGGCCTTTGGAGTTCATGGGTACCACTAAGCATTTTTATGCTGGTTGGGGAAGAGGAATAGTGTGGGCGCACCCCTTGGCGCTTCTTAGCGCCGTGCAATCTCGGTTGCATGCGCTCGTTGGCGCCATGTCATCTCAGTTCCGTGCTCCCCTTAGCGCCGCTCCATCTCGGTTGCGCGCGCCTCTTAGCGCCACGCTCTTCGGTCGCGTGCCACGTGCCGCGCGCTACCTGGCTCTCTTGGCCCAGTGCCACCTTACATCATTTGGCACAGCGCCACCCAGCATCATTTGGCACAGCGCCACTTGTCGCGTGCCTCCTAGATCTCTTGGCCCAGCGCCACCCAGCATCAGTTTGCCCAGCGCCACCTGGCATCATTTGGCGCAGCGCCACTTGTCCTACCGCCACTTGCCACACGTCACCTAGCTCTCTTGGCCAAGCGCCACTCAGCCTCGCTTGGCCCAGCACCACCCAGCATCATTTGGCCTAGCGCCATTTGTCCAGCACCATTCTTGCCATGATACCCCTCGTCCCATATCTCCATGCTTGTTCATATAGTTCTTAGTGTAATGTCTTAACCTTGCATGCATCTTTTACTTGGCCTAACTTGTGACAACCTAGCATGATAACTTGTTAATATCACGATAGAGTTTGAGCATGTTTATGACTTACTAGTATTAAACATGACTTGACTTGGACATGATAGCATAAACCCGTCTCGATATTCGTGATAGTGGCCCGTCGAGGCGCACTCTGTAGGATCCCTAGAGGGGGGTGAATAGGGTTATGCTAACTAATCAAGCACTTGGCATGAGCTAATGGGCAATTCAAAAATATAAGTGCAAGAGAAGAAGCAATAACAATGCCGACACACGATATATCCTGGTATCCTCCCAAGAGGCACTCCAGTCCCGGAACTCTCTCTGGCTTTAATCTACTATTTGAGTAAATAGTTACACACGAGTTTGGATCCGAAGAACTCGCCAACTTCTTACACGAGAGCTTTAATCCGAAGGCCTCTCCGACTTCAACCGAGAGTTTGGATACGAAGACTCTCCAACTTCAACCTTTCTCACTAGGTTTTGATCTTCTTATACAATAAGATGAAGATCTTATTTTTCAACTCAATAGCTCTAACACAATTTGTGGATGGCAAATGAAAGCTTTGTAGAGTTGTTTGTGGATAGGCTTTGGTGGTATAGAAATTTTTAGGCTCAAAGCATCAACCTTGAATGAAGGGGTTCAAGACTATTTATAACCAAAGCATTGAAAAGAGCTCAAAGGCAACTTTTCAGTCAGCGAACCGGTATACTGTCGGTATGGACCGGCATGCCGTTGGTATACCGGTCTGGAATGCAACGGCTAAAAATATAGCCGTTGGGATCATTAAATGCTCGAAATTCGACCGTTGGAATCTCAAATGTTACTGAATCGGTATACCGTCGGTATGGACCGGCATGCCGTCGGTATGCCAATTTTGTAGACAAAAACTTTCTGTGAACAAAATCGGTATGCCGTCGGTATAGACCGGTATACCGTTGGTATGTCGATTTTCATCCAAAAATGATCTTGGGCTAATTTTTACCCTAGCTTTCGATTTAACCATCTATTTCTTGTGTTTGCAATTGTTCCTAAGACTCATTACAGATTACAGAAATACTGTAGCAGGTGCAGGCTTCTTCAGATTCTTGAAATGAAGATGGCATGGCTTGGCTTCTTCCTCCGGAGATGTCGTCGGGTGGTTCAGAAAAATCTTGTGGGATCCGTCGTCTTTGGCCCACCATGATTTCTTTATTACATATGTTCACATTGATCTTGCTTATCGCTTTTCTGCATGTACATGTTAGACGAACAAAGTAATATACATAGTAGCAAGTATGATAAGTTTAATGCACATTAGGACAATGCTGAGTTTAAGTATAAGTGCTAAGGTGATAGCATAAATGTTAGTGATATCATAATGATTAAACTTAATTGAATGACCCCAATCAAAAACATAGTTTTAATTTTGGCAACCAGATTAAATTTAAGATAGATAAACTCATATCACTAATATGTAAACCAATAGGCACATATCACCAAAGGTATAAGTATAAGTAGAAATGCTATAGCGATAGTATGAAGATTAGTGATAACGAAATGCTAAACTTAACATATTAACCATATTCAAAAACATGATACAATCATTGGGCCAACACACTCTTGACAAATACTCTTGACATGACAAGTAAACCTGACAGACATGTATAATCTTGATTGCTATTGCGACAGCTATTCTTGTTATGGTAGTGTAACCCTTGTCTTGACACCGTGGTTGATTTTCTTGATTGTGCCTGCACAAGCTACCTGTCCTGTCTTGTATCATATCTAGGACATGGATTCTTGGTTACCACGGTCAGGAATTCGTACTGAATCTGACTAGGTTAACAACTAGATTGACCAAGAAGTTCATATAGGGATTTTCCTAGTTACAGGCGATCCCGTTATCCCGGCCACACCAGTTGACTTGTAACATACCGACGAGTAGGGTGCATTTCCAGCATACTATCATGTGTTGCACTCTAAATCACCTAATAATTCTTTTAATTCTTGATAACTCTTGTAACCTTGCCTGGATAACCTGGATAGTCTGTAGGGCTTGTGACTACGGGAATATCCTATTGCTTCTTGTTAGTAACTAAGCTTGTGATAACCCTAGTTAGCTAACAATAGCAAGCCGTAGGACTTGATTAGCCGCGCTTGAATGAATTGTCTCATGATAACATGTGAATTATATTCCACCTCTTATTCCTCCAACTGCAAGCTATTGTTTTATGTTAACTCAGTCTTTCATGTTATTTATATATGCTCTTTATCAGTTCTTCTTTTATTATATGTTGGTTTTAGTTCCTAAGTGGAGCCTCCTTTGTGGTACTTGCTCTTTCTGGGGTATGACCCAGCTGGTTTTGTATGGCCAGATTTTGGAGTAGCACCCGAGGATCTACCTGCCTTCTATCTAGAAGGTGAACACCAGACATAATCCTGGCAACGAGTGGGTTTTATTTTTTTGCTCTCCCACTCTATTATAAATTATTCTTTTGAGACGTTTAGCCGTCGAGCAAGTGTTAGCTCGTGTTGAAACTAAATTTCTGTTTGTCTAAGGGCTGTAACATGATTGACAAATCCTAGGGTTGATCATGTATGACTTAACTCTTGCTAGTCTCGTATTTTATATGACTAGCTTCATGATCATCTGAATATGTAATGTTTGGGATGCCTTACTTTGTATGTCTGATGATCTAACATCTTGTAACAATTACTTGCTTGCTTGAGATTGAGACACTAGGCTTGTTCTTGACCATAAGAGACTGTTGGCTTGCAGATAAACCCTCATGCATCTAGACAGTCGTAACCGTATTGCGAGGCGGGTTACACTTTAATGTACGTAGTCGGCTGTGTCTGTCCCTTGCTCTCCAGTATTCTGGTTCTGGGGCGTGACAGATTGCCATCTGACTCGATCGTTGAGCTTGGTAAACTATAACACCTTGCGGCATCGATCAAATCGATTTGAACGAATGTTACGAGAATCGATCCAATTAATGGAACGACTTTTGTTGGAATTAGTCCTAGATGTAGCAGGCTGCATCTCGGCGAGTGAGCTTTATATAAGAGTCCCTTCGATGGGACCGGACTGTTGTATAGTTTTCTTGAAGCTTTTGCCGCTTGGTTTTGATGAATATTTTTCGCGTCGTTTTCTGAATGCATTATACGAATTTCGAAATGAAGGATTAAAGAAGGAATTCTGACTAAGTGTTAGTGCCATTGTAGGAGCTCGCATAATTAAAGCTTGAATGTTGCGAAATGCTTCGACCCTCGACATGATCAAATACTTGGTGGGTGGTTCGGTCCCTTCTTTTCTACTCTGTCCCGTAAACAAAATTATTTTGCCTCAAAGTTATTCAAATCAACGATGCCAAGTTAAATGCATGTCAATCCACTAAGGTCAAGAACTCAGAAAAATATATCGATTTAGAGTAATTTACTTTGAAAATATAATTTTCGTACCAAAACGTGAAAGTTTAAGGTTCTAGAAAAGAGATAGACTATTTCACATGCTGCAAAATAATATGAAACGTCGATTGTGGCTTACGGTGCCTCGGAAATTTGGTGTCCACGGAACGCTAAATCGGAAGGACAGCTTTAGAGAAAATAATTTGTTGCATGAGTTGGGAAAACATGTTGATGCTGCTCAAAACTGTCCACACTATGCAACATATTTTATATATTAAACTGTTTACTCATTGGCAGGGTCATGGACAACTTGTGCACAAGTTTAACTTTTCTCGAAATGGTATCCGGGGCATCGGAATCGTATCGACCTAGGGGGAACATATAAATCATGCTTCGGTACGGGACATTGCGGGACCTCCAGTTGGGCTTGCAACCCAAGCTGAGAGGCACGTCGTAATACCATATAGAAGTCCCTCGTGGTACATAGCATCAATGACAGCACATATAAGATAGTAGCATGCTCACCTATTGTCTTGGTATAAATATTATCTTTGTTTTATGCAGGGACTAGCATGGCCGTGGTAAGGATTGCAAGAAATTGTTATGTTTTACTGTATGTTTTTACTGTTTCAAATGGAAGGCTATTATTATGAACTGAATTCATTAAGTTCTAAATAGAAAGAAACTCCAATGCATGCCTACCTTAACAATTAGGGTCGGTTTAGACGAGTGGGTTCGTCCCACTCACTAGTGCATTTCCAAGTGTACTAATCTCCGATCCCACAGGTGACGAGGACTCTGGGGGTGCACGTCGCTAAGCCAAAGCTGAAGTTTGGAGAGGCATTTTGAAGCTCTTCCTATTCTGAAGTATTTTGAAGCCAATTCATCAAAGAATTTCAATATATAAAAGGGCGAATGTATACAACGGTAAGTGTTAGTTTAGGCAGCTTGTCGAGTATATTTCTTATGTTTCAATTAATGTAGCCGCAACGGCATCAAATATAATTACGACTTGCACTTCGTTGCAAGCTATGAATGAAAAGCATATTTCTATCTTCCTAAATTGCGTGTTCAATTCTGATGTTATTTGTGAAGTTTTAACTTGGTACCTTGTACAAGTGCAACTCCAGACTCGTACGACATCACGCCTTAGCGAGGACGATCGATTCGACAAAATGGGAACATGGATGAACGGTTTGTCGAATCGGGGCGTGACAAATTGGTATCAGAGTTCAGTTATGTTTTCTCGAAAAAATATTTTATTTGGAATATTGGTTGCGATTACTCGATTGAATGCTTATCGACATGCTGCATGAAATAAAAGTTCCATACAGGTAAGTCCGTAGATATTTTGTAAAAATACTAACGGGTTTACTTTGTTTGTAGGAATGACAAAGAAAAATAAAAACAATTCCGGCACAACAACCAACGCCGTGGATAGTTCATTAAGTTCGAAGGGTGCTTTCCTTAGCGAGACTACGATGGAGAAAATGCTGCAGTTGATGGAGCTACAGCAGCAACAGCATCAGATGCAAATCAAAGCCCAATTTGGTGTGTAGCAGAAGCAAATGGACGACCTAACGTAAATCGTAAGCAATATAGTGGGCAACACTAAAGCAAAGGTCGTGACATACGAAGAGAGACAAGATGTTCAAGATGAGGTCGAGGAAGAAGTTCAACCCCAATCAAGAAACTCTTCTTCCTTGTTCAAAGAAACGGAGTTCCGTAAGATGAACCCGTCGAAATTCAATAGACGAGCAGAGCCTGATGTGATAGTAGGATGGCTCACAGAGATAGAGGACCTATTTAATCTTCCCTATATCAAAGGGTCCCAGAGGATAGCACGTGCGGTGCTACAGCTGCAATTGAGAGCTTACGACTGGTGGGCGGCGAAGAAACATGAAATCTATGAAACTGACCCCGACACCAAGATTTTTTTGGAAAAAGTTTAAGATGGCCTTTCTTGAGCAATATGTTTCCTGTGCCATCCTCGTCAAAAGGAAGGCGAGTTCATGATATTGAGACAGGGGAATATGTCAGTCGACGATTATGATTCAAACTTCTTGAAACTAGCAAAGTTTGTCGGCGCCTTTCTGTCCAACAAGAAAGCCTGGTGCAAATGTTTTCAACAAGGTCTGAATGACAAACTACGAAGGGATATCATGAATCAAATGTGCAGAACCTACCGCGAGTCCTACGATGCCGCTCTTGATAGTGAGCGTATCTTTGGTCGTATGTCACAATGAGCCGTGCCTATTGTCCGCAGTAATTTCAACAAGCGTCCTTCGGGAGTGGCGAAGCGTCCAAATACGTTCGAGAATCGGTGTTTCCATTCCAGAATTCCTTACAATAACTACAGCAAGCCTGGGCATCGCTCGGCCGATTGTTACTATGGAAAATGTTCTGAGTGTGGTGGAAGAGGCCATTCACCGCCAAATTGTTCGAGAAATATTCTGAATCAACACAACCCACCAAGGAACGTTCCGAATCAGTATAAACCGCCTATACTATAAGGTGCAAATGCGATACCCGTGAACAAACAGAATCAACACCATAGAGCACAAGGCCGAGTCTATACATTGACTCGGGATGAGATGTTCGAATCCGATACTGTTGTAACAGGTATTTTACTTTATAAATATATACATGCTCGAGTTCTATTCGATTTGGGTGCAACGCGTAGTTTTATATCTGTTGGTTATGCGAAAAAAATAAAATTATAATACAATCACTAGGTATGAACATTAGCGTTAGCACTCCATTGGGAGTCGATATACCTATGAACTTTATTTGTAGGAATAGCCACATTTGCATCGGGAAAAGATATATATCCTTGGAATCTGTCGTACTAGACATCAAAGAGTACGACATAATCCTGAGCATGGATTGGTTGGGCTCTTTTCATGCAACAATCGAGTGCACGGAGAAGAGAGTTGTGTTTCGTCTTCCTAGCGAGACAGAATTCTCATATTCGTACGGTATGGTCTCGAAGACGGCTATGGTGGTATCGACAATTTCGGTGAGACGTATGCTGCGTTTCGGTTGTACGGGATACTTGGCATCAGTTCGAGATACGCGAAAGGATAACATAAACATAGTGCAGACTGATGTTATGGCAGATTTTGCTGACATTTTTCCTGATGAGATGTCTGGGATGCCGTCGGATCGAGAAATAAAATTTAGCATCGATACCATCCCGGATACACGATCGATATCAAAAGTGCCTTACCGAATGGCTCCAGCAGAACTGAAGGAGCTGAAGGTGCAATTACAATAGTTGCTAGAACGCAGATTTATTCGTCCTAGCATCTCTCTGTGGGGAGCTCCCGTACTGTTTGTGAAATAGAATGATGGATCGATGTAGCTATGCATCAACTATCGTGAACTCAACATGATGACCATACAAAATAAGTATCCCTTGCCATGAATCGATGACTTGTTTGACCAACTGTAAGACGCGTCAATATTTTAAAAAATTGAACTTCGTTCAGGCTATCATCAGTTGAAGATCAAGTCTGATGACGTATCGAAGTCTGCCTTCCACACTCGATATGGTCATTTTGAATTCCTAGTCATGCCATTCGGTTTGACAAATGCTCCAGCCACTTTCATAGATCAGATAAACCGAGTCTTTCAACCCAAATTGATAAATTTGTAGTCGTGTTCATCGATGTTATCCTTATCTACTCGAAGAATCGAGAAGAGCACGCAGAGCACTTGAAGACGGTATTGCAGACTCTGCGTGAAAACAAATTATACGCCAAATAGAATAAATTCGAGTTCTGGATGAGTAGTGTGACATTCCTCGAACATGTAATCTCTGGCGAAGGCGTTGCGGTGGACCCTGTCACTCACGTTTCCTGTTATACATATTTCCGTATGCGTATACGAGATCTCTGACGTTTGTCAGGTGGACCGTAGTTAGACTTGTCTTGCTTAGCCTAGTCTTGGTTTAATCTTGACTTGGTTTATTTGATTTGGTTTGGTTCAATTTGACTTGGTTTAGCTTGCTTGGTTTATTTTGGTTTGGTTTTGGTTTTGGTTTTGTTTGAGATGGTGAGGCTTACTATATAAGTCAACTCCACTCCCTCTCCTAAATTATTTTTCATAACTTCTTCTTCCTCCATTACTCTCCTACCAACCTAGAGAGCTTAGGCAAGTACAACTTACTTCATAATGGATCTTCTATTTTATTGTTCTATCTTCTTCTCTACATGATTCTAAGCATCTTTAGGACTTGGAGATTTCGATTTGGACGGATGGATTATTGTAGATCTAAATTTGTAGGCTTTTCGATTTTTTTGGGTTTTGATCTACTAAACTTCATTATTTTTAAGTTTTGATTGTTCTATGTTGTAAAGAATTCGATCTTACACAAAATGGACCTTTGAAAAGTTAGATTTTGACTTGTTTTGAGGAAGATATCGCCGAAATAATATTGGGACATCTTCTATGTTCATCTGTCCTGGTTCTGGCAGGGACGATGGATAGTGCCGCAGGCTTGAATAGTGACGCATGGATGAATAGTGCCGTAGGCTTGTATAGTGCCGCATGGCTTGCATAGTGCCGTATGGATGAATAGTACCGCAGGCTTGCATAGTGCCGCATGGCTTGCATAGTACCACAGGCTTGCATAGTGCCGTATGGATAAATAGTGCCGCAGGCTTGCATAGTCACTACTAGAAACTAGGGTGTCTTACAACGGTTGAAAACCGTTACAAAAACTATATAACCCGTTGCAATCAATCTGCAACAGTTATTGCAACCATTGTAAATTCGAGCGTTGCAGATTCCTCTTGCAACGGTTATAGGAAGTTTTTGCAATATTTCTATAAATAGTTGCAAATAACGTATTATGCAACAAATTTTACGTTAATGTGTAACAGTTAC
Organism: Iris pallida; assembly: GCA_029216955.1. Lineage (NCBI taxonomy): Eukaryota > Viridiplantae > Streptophyta > Magnoliopsida > Asparagales > Iridaceae > Iris > Iris pallida. Next base: position 57,709 of record JANAVB010041182.1, read on the forward strand.
ATTGCGTTGTCAATAATATATTTGGCAACAGTTAACAAACCATTGTAAATACTGATAATGCACAATGGTTGATAATTGTTGCCTAAAATGTTTCATGCAACGGTTAAAAATTGTTGCGGATAGTAGGCAACGGTAAAAACCAAATACTTTTTTTTATTGCCATTGGGGCTCGAACTCCCGACCTACTAGATTATGTGCCTCCTCTCTAACACTAGGCTAGAGGCTCATTTATATGTAAATACTTATATATATAATGTATAAGTACTTATCTCATTTTCATCAGTTGATGATTTTGGATCGATGTTAAATATTAATTATCTTTTTTTTGCTAGCAAACAAGGAACCAATTAATACGAGTAATTCTAATGATTAAATTCTTATTGTGTATAAACAAAATTCAAATTGGACATTAATTTTGCAACGGTTATAAAAAAACTGTTGCAAGATCAATATTTTTGTAATAATTATTTATTCTTTAGATAGTGGTTATCATAAACGTTATTATTTAACAAAAAATATAATTAACAACATAAATCGTTGCACAATCATTACAAATAATAAGCTCACTTACAACATGTTGCAAAAATTGTTGTGCAACTGTTGCTAGTAATGAGCCTTTTTATAGAATTTATGTAATCGTTGCAAAATATTAATAAATTTGTAACAAATACTTAAAACCCTTGCATAACCGTTTCCCATTCAACTCACTTTGACAACAGTTTCACAAAACTGTTGTTTAACCGTTGTGAAAGAGAAAAACGTTTAGCAAGCGTTTACGAACTGTTGTAAAAAGTGTATTAGGCAATGGTTAATCTCTAACCAATGCAAATATATTTAATTTAGTAACGGTCATTTCAACCGTTACGTAACTGTTGCAAATTATAGTTTTAGCAGCATCCATATAAGTGTTGCAGTAAAATTGTTACAAAATGGGGGTATTTTTTATAGTGAGTGTTGCATGGCTTGCATAGTGCCATAGGCTTGCATAGTGTCGCATAGATAAATAGTGTTGCAAGCTTGCATAGTGCCACATAGCTTGCATAGTGCCGCGTAGTGCCTATTTTGACTGTTTTATGCCCTATTTGGCTAATTTGTGGCCATAATTTCTCCCAACTCCCAACATGAAAGTTGTAGGTCTTTGTCTTGGCTTCAAAAATCTTTTTATTTTACTTTAACTGGAGTTTATATGCGATTAATAACTTCAATCATAGTTTTGATCTTTTTGGCATATTTTTTGTACTTGACGTTTTGAGGTTTCCTTCAACTGTAATAAACTCTTATCATGATTAGATGATTCTGTACAATTAGAGAATAATTGTACCCCTTATATTCTTAATACTAGCACAGTTTCAATTATTGTTTTCGTCAAGTAGTACTTTTATTTATTTTTTCTCCTATGCCAATATACGTCTTTTATCTAATTCTTTCTTACATGTGATCCTTGTCACATATTTTCTTTTTTAGATAGTGACCCGTTGTGGTACACTCTGGTACATGTCTTTCTTTGTTTACATAATGGTGACCCGTCGTGGTACACTCTTGACAAGTAATATGACATGATAGTGGCCCGTCGTGGCGCACTCTTAACAAGCAACCTTGGCATAATAATACATGATAGTTGCCCGTCGTGGCGCACTCATGATAAGTAAACCTACCATGATAATCTTGATATACTGTTGTGACGGCTATCTTGACTTGCGAAGTAACTCTTGTCTGGACACCGTGGGTGTTTGTGCTTGTATAAGCTACATGTTTCGTCTTGCATCATGTCTAGGACATGAATTTTTGGTTACCACGGTCAGGAATTCATACTGAATCTGACTAGGATAATTACTAGATTAATCAAAGTAGCTAATATAGAGAGATATTTTCAGTTACAGGCGATCCCGTTATCTGGGCGCCTTGAATGGACTTGTAGCCTGCCGTCAAATATGACACATTTCCAGCCCACTGCCATGTGGGGCACTTCTTGGAACAAGTAATATGCACACTGTCATGTGTTGCACTCAAAGTCACCTAATAATACTTGATAACTCTTGCTTGAACCTCGCCTGGATAACCTGGATAGCTGCAGGGCTTGTGACTGCCGGAACATCTTATTGTATCTTGCTAGTAACTAGGCTTGTGATAACCCTAGTTAGTTAAAGTATCAAGCCCAACTCTTTGCTTGGTCGTGATTGTTGAATGCAGTCTTATATTATCTAGTCTTGCCTAAATCCAGTACATGGATATCTCAGGACATGCTTGTTTATGCTTTACTTTATCGATAATTGGTTAGAGACTAAGTTCTGTTTAGGTGAAGGGTTACAAACCCAGTCCTTATTTGGTTTACGGGTTATAAATTGGTTACCAGAATAGTCCTTTAGTTATCTTATTGTTTATCACCTTGTTCCTCTAACTCATGTTTTTTTGTTATTATTATATTTTTATGTGCTAATATGCTGGTTTTAGTTCTTAAGTGAAGCTTCCCTTGTGGCACTTGGTCTTTCTAGGGTCTGACCCAGCTGGTTTTGTATGGCCAAATTTCGGAGCAGCACCCGAGGATCTCTTAGCCTTCCAGACAGATGTTGAACACTAGACGTAACCCTGGCAACGAGTGGATTTTATTTTGCTCTCCCGTTCTATTGTAAAATATTCTTTTGAGACGTTTAGCCGCCGATCAAGTGTTAGCTCGTGTTGAATATTTATATTTCTTGTCTGCCTAAAGGTTGTAACATGATTGACAAATCCTAGGATTGATCATGTATGACTGAAACTCTTGCTAGTCCTTGCATTTTGTACGACTAGCTTCATGATCATCTATATATGAAGTGTTTGGAATGCCTTACTATTGAATATCTGATGGTCTAACATCTTGTAACTATTATTGTTTGCTTAAGATTGAGACACTAGGCTTGTTCTTGACTATAAGAGACTGATGGCTTATAGATAATCCCTCATACATCTAGACAGTCGTAACCGTATATCGAGGTGGTTTACACTTCTATATACGTAGCTGGCTGTGTCTGTCCCTGCTCTCCAGTATTCTGGATCTGGGGCATGACACGGTTTAAGTGGTGGCCCATACATGGTCTTGTAAATCAAGATGTGTGAGAGTTTTACCGAATAGATGTCTCAATCAGCACTCGCCCTTGATCTCTACTTGTGCCTCCTAAATCTTTCTGAAATCTTGACCTGATCACATGCTTATATCCTCGACCTATCTTGGTCCTTCCTTATTATTTTCCTTGTCATTTCTTCAGTGGCAATGTTCCTGGGCCTGCCGACCAGCACCAGCCCCGGCAGCTAGGGCTTTGTCGATTGGAGTTCCCCGAAGGGCGAATTCAGTTACGTTGGTTCAGCATTCCATACTAACGTACCCTCAGCAACAGAAGCCGAAGCAGTCTTCCGTAATAGGCTGTACTCATTATGGAAAGCCAGGACATGTAGTGTCAGAAGAATGCCACAGAGCACAGGGATTATGCTTGGCTTGTGGGGCACCGGACCACATGATAGGGTCCTAACCGAATAGAGCCAGTTCATCCTCGTCGAACCTAACTAGTCCATCGGTTAGGGGACCAGCCCTAGCACCAGTACAGCAGCAGCAGCAGTAGCAGTACCAGTCTCCGAGGCCATTGTCGCCTCAGGCACAAGCCTTCTAGCAGCAGAGACCCCAGCAGTATGCCCAGACCCAAGCTCAGATACAGAACAGGCAGAGAGGTTTCCAACAGAGTGTCTTTCTTATGCCTCATGCCTTTTAAATTCCTTGCTTGCTTGAATGATTGCTTGATTGGCTGCTAGTCATAGATTGCTCGTGATTAGTATAGCTTGCCACGACATATCTAGCCACTTGATTAAATTTTGAGGACGGAATTCTTTTAAGGTGGGTAGAGTTGTCACTCCCGTTTTTTGTTATACGTATTTTCGTATGAGTATACGAGATCTCTGACGTTTGTCAGGTGGACCGTAGTTAGACTTGTCTTGCTTAGCCTAGTCTTGGTTTAATCTTGACTTGGTTTATTTGATTTGGTTTGGTTCAATTTGACTTGGTTTATTTTGGTTTGGTTTGAGATGGTGAGGCTTACTATATAAGTCAACTCCACTCTCTCTCCTTCATTATTTCTCATAACTTCTTCTTCTTCCTCCATTACTCTCCCACCAACCTAGAGAGCTTAGGCAAGTGCAACTTGCTTCATGATGGATCTTCTACTTTATTGTTCTATCTTCTTCTCTACATGATTCTAAGCATCTTTAGGACTTGGATTTTTCGGTTTGGACGGGTGGATTTTTTTTAGATCTAAGTTTGTAGGCTTTTTGGTTTTCTTGCGTTTTGATATACCAAACTTTATTATTTTCAAGTTTTGATTGTTCTATATTGTAGAGAATTCTATCTTACCCAAAATGAAACTTTGAAAAGTTAGATTTCGACTTGTTTTGAGGAAGTTATGGCTGAAGCAATATTGGGACATCTTCTATGTTCATATGTCCTAGTTCTGGCAGGGACGATAAATAGTGCCACATGCTTGAATAGTGCCGTATGGATGAATAGTACCACAGGCTTGTATAATGCCGCATGGCTTGTATAGTGTCGCATGGATGAATAGTGTCGTAGGCTTGTATAGTGCCGCAAGCTTGTATAGTACCGCATAGATAAATAGTGCTGCATGCTTGCGTAGTGCCGCATGGCTTGTATAGTGTCACAGGCTTGCATAGTGCCGCATAGATTAATAGTGTCGCAGGCTTACATAGTACCGCATGGATAAATAGTGTCGCAGGCTTGCAAAGTACCGTATGGCTTGCATAGTGCCACAGGCTTGCATAGTGTTACATGGATGAATAGTATCGCAGGCTTGCATAGGGTCGCATGGCTTGCATAGTGCCGCATGGCTTGCATATTGCCTATTTTGGCTGTTTTTGGTTGTTTTATGCCCTATTTGGCTGATTTGTGGCCAAAATTTTTCCCAACTCCCAACATGAAAATTGTAGATCTTTGTCTTGGCTTCAAGAATCTTCTTGTTTCACTTTAACGGGAGTTCATATGCGATTGATAACTTCAATCATAGTTTTGATCTTTTTGGCATATTTTCTGTACTTGACGTTTTGAGGTTTCCTTCGACCGTAATAAACTCTTATCATGATTAGATAATTATGTACATTTAGATAATAATTGTACCTCTTATATTCTTAACACTAGCACAGTTTCAATTATTGTTTTTGTCAAGTAGTACTTTTATTTATTTTTTCTCCCATGTCATGATACGTTTTTTATCTAATTCTTTTTTACATGCGATCCTTGTCGCATGTTTTCTTTCTTAGATAGTGACCCATTGTGGTGCACTCTGGTACATTTCTTTCTTTGTTTAGATGATAGTGACCCATCGTGGTGCACTCTTGACAAGTAACATGACATGATAGTGGTCCCACTCTTAACAAGCAACCTTGGCATGATAATACATGATAGTGGCCCATCGTGGCGCACTCTTGATAAGTAAACCTAACATAATAATCTTGATATGCTATTGTGACGACTATTTTGACTTGCTAAGTAACTCTTGTCTGGACACCGTGGATATTTGTGCTTGTATAAGCTACATGTCTCGTCTTGCATCATGTCTAGGACATGAATTTTTGGTTACCCGGTCAAGGATTCATACTGAATCTGACTAGGATAATTACTAGATTAATATGCACACTTTCATGTGTTGCACTCAAAGTCACCTAATAATTCTTGATAACTCTTGCATGAACCTCACCTGGATAACCCGGATAGCTGCAGGGCTTGTGAATGCTGGAATATCTCATTGCATCTTGCTAGTAAATAGGCTTGTGATAACTCTAGTTAGTTAAAGTATCAACCCGTACTCTTTACTTGGCCGTGATTGTTGAATGGAGTCCTATCTTGTCTAGTCTTACCTAGATCCAGTAGCTATCTCTGGACATGCTTGTTTATGCTTTACTTTATCGATAATTGGTTAGAGACTAAGTTCTATTTAGGTGAAGGGTTACAACCCCGGTCCTTGTTTGGTTTACGGGTTGTAACTTGTTTACCGTAATAGTCCTTTAGTTATCTTATCGTTTATCACCTTGTTTCTCTAACTCATGTTTTTTTGTTATCATTATATTTTTATATGCTAATATGCTGGTTTTAGTTCTTAAGTGAAGTCTCCCTTGTGGCACTTGCTCTTTCTGGGGTCTGACCCAACTGGTTTTGTATGACCAGATTTCGGAGCAGCACCCGAGGATCTCACAGTCTTTCAGCCAGATGGTGAACACTAGACGTAACCCTGGCAACGAGTGAGTTTTATTTTACTTTTCCGCTCTATTGTAAATTATTCTTTTGAGGTGTTTAGCCGTCGAGCAAGTGTTACCTTGTGTTGAATACTTATATTTTTTGTCTGCCTAAGGGCTGTAACATGATTGACAAATCCTAGGGTTGATCATGTATGACTGAAACTCTTGCTAGTCCTTGTATTTTGTACGACTAGCTTCATGATCATCTGTATATGAAGTGTATGGGATGCCTTACTATTGAATATCTGATGGTCTAACATCTTGTAACTAATATTGTTTGCTTAAGATTGAGACATAAGTCTTGTTCTTGACGATAAGAGACTGATGGCTTGTAGATAAACCCTCATACTTCTAGACAACCATAACCGTATATCGAGGTTGTTTACACTTCTATATACGTAGCTTGCTATGTCTGCCCCCGCTCTGTAGTATTCTAGATCTGGGGCGTGACAGACCCAAAGAAGGTTGTAGCGGTAGTAGATTGGAAATGACCTACCTCGGCTAGCGACATTCAGAGTTTTCTGGGCTTAACAGGCAACTACCGAAGATTCGTGAAGAAATTTTTAATAACTAGCGTCGCCTCTGACTCGCCTCACCCAGATGGGAGTCTTATTTGAATGGAGTAACAACTGAGAATCCAGGTCTCAGGATTTGAAGCAACGCTTCGTCTCAGCTCCAATCCTTGCTCTTCTAGATGGTTCAGAAGGCTTTCAGATATTCAGCGATGCATCGGAAACTGGCCTTGGGTGTGTACTCATGCAGAAAGACAAAGTCATCTCCTATGCTTCACGGCAGTTGAAGAAGCACGAGAAAAACTATCCGATGCATAACCTAAAATTGGCAGCGATCATGTTTGTATTGAAACTCTAACGGCACTACCTCTATGGTATTGCTTATAGAATCTACACAGATCATAAAAACCTGAAATACTTGTTTACGCAACGAGAACTCAACGTACGACAATGATGTTAGCTCGAACTCATAAAAGATTACGAGCTAACGATCGAGTATATGTCGGGCAAGGGAAACGTCGTAGCCGATGCGCTGATCAGAATGTTAATGGGATCATTGGCCAAAAATAATAAGATACGGCGAGACCTTGAAGTGATAGGTATCAAACTCGGAATTGATTATCGACACATGCACCTAGCTCAGTTGAAGCTTGGGTTGAGCCTGCTTAGCAAAATAAAGACCGAACAGAAAGGCGATTCATTCCTGAAGAAGATGCACGAGCTGATTTTGTAGCGCCCCACTTTCGATAGGCGATGGACTTCATAATATACTAGCGCCAAGTCAGATCGGCTAGGAACTTAGATGGCCATCTGACTCGATCGCTGAGCTTGGTAAACGATAACACCTTGCGGCATCGATCAAATCGATTTGGACGGATGTTACGAGAATCGATCCAACTAATAGAACGACTTCTATTGGAATAAGTCCTAGATGCAGCGGGCTGCGTCTCGGCGAGTGAGCTCTATATAAGAGTCCTTTTGACGGGACCGGACAGCTGTATATTTTTCTTGGAGCTTTTGCCGCTGGGTTTTGATGAAGTGCTTTCGCGTCGTTTTTTTGGATGCAATCTACAAATTTTGAAACAAGGGAAAAAGAAGGAATCCTAACAAAGTGTTGGTGCCATTGTAGGAGCTCGCGTAACTAAAGCTTGAACGTTGCGAAGCGCTTCGACGGTCGGTACGATCATAGAACTTGCTGGGTGATTCGGCCCCTTCTTTTCTACTCTGTCCCGCAAATAAAAATTTCCTTTGCCTCGAATTCATTCAAATCAACGATGCCAAGTTAAATGCAAGCCAATCCACTAAGGTCAAGAACTCAGAAAAAAATGTATCGATTTAGAGTAATCTACTCTGAAAAAAATACAAGTTTCTCACATAATCGAGAAAGTTTAAAGTTCTAGTAAAAAGATAGACTATTTCACGTGCTACAAAATAATATGAAACGTCGATTGTGGATTATGTTACCTCGGACAATTTGGTGCCCACGGGATGCTAAATCGGGAGTACGGCTTGGGGAAAATGAATCGTTGCATGAGTTGGGAGAAATGATAATGCCGTTCAATACTGTCCGCGCTATACAAAACTGTTTGCATATATTAAACTGTTCACGCATTGGCATGGTCATGGACAGCTTGTGCACAAGTAATTTTCCTCGAATCGGTATCCGGGGCATCAGAATCGAATCGACCTAGGGGGAATGAATAATCATGCTTCGGCACTGATGTATTGCGGGACCGTTAGTCAGGCTTACAACCTAGACTGAACGGGCCGAAATGCCGTTGAGATAGTCCCACGTGGTGTGTAACACCAATGACCGCGCATATAAGATAGTAGCATGGTCATCTATTTTCTTATGCAGGTAGTAAGTATTATCTCTGTTTTTATGCAGGGACGATCACGGCCGTGGTAAGAAATGGGATAAATTACTATGTTTTGATGTATGCTTTATTACTTCAAAGATGGCTATCGATACGAACTGAATTCATTTAGTTCTAAATAGAAAAAAAAACTCTAAAGCTTACCTACCATAAAAATCAGAGTCGGTTTAGACGAGTGGGTTCGTCTCGTCCACTTAGCAAGTGTGCTAGTCGGATTGCTGGCTCTCCAACAGAAGACGATTGATCTTGGTGAGTGGACAAAGTCTCATTTTATGATTCGCTTATGCCTAATAAGAATCTGAGTTTTTGATTGAACGTTGTTGCTAATAACAAGATGCTAGACTTTGAGTATGCTTATAAGAGAATCCATATGTTTTCTTGAAAAGAAAACAGAGAAGCTATTGCCTCAGTACAAAGAGTGTCCACTTAGCGACGAGCTAAACCCTTGCGAGTCACAGCGGCTAGCGACGAGCTGAACCCATGCGAGTCACAGCGGTTAGCGATGAGCTGAACCCAAGAGAGTCACAACAGCTAACGACGAGCTGAACCCAGGCGAGTCACAGCGGTTAGCGACGAGCTGAACCCAATGGAGGCACAACGGCTAAGATGGATCAAAAGAGTCCCTTATATGCTTGAAATGAAATAAAACAAATGTTGGCTTTTCAAAGATATTTTTAAAAGAATGTAAACTGACTCTATATGCATGGAATGTACATAGGTAAAACTAGCAAGATCATATCACAAGAAACGTTTTATCACTAAATGAACAGTGATCGTTTCGGACAAATGTAGCTCTTTGTTCACAATCACCAGTATGCTGATATACTGACCCACCATCAGTCTGCATGCAGGTGCACCATGCATCGAGAAGGATAGTCCGAAGCGATAGCCCGAGCCTCATCCTCAGGAGCCAGAAATCAGAAGGGGCGCCAAGAGATGACATCCGTTGTAAGAGTTATTTTTGTATATAAAGGGATGTAATGTATGTGAACGAAATCATTGTAATCTGTAAAGTTCTGAGAGAATATAACATTGTATCAGAAAGAATCGAGAGCTTGTAATCTGTTCAAATGAAATCAATAAAGAAAATTGTTTCTTGTTACCATTGTGTTCAATACATGTATTCTGAGATATGTGCGTATTGTCAATCTTGTCTATCTTGTCTTGCTTCAGGTCTTGGCCTTGTGCAAGCACAACTTAGGCTTGCACATCATCACGCCTTAGCGAGGACGATCGGTCCCAAAGAACCTGAAGCGAGGACGAAAGGACTCTTCGGGATCGGGGCGTGACAGAATGGTATCAGAGCAACACGATCCTCTGGCCAATTTTGATTCAATGGAATTCGTACATGTTCTTCTGATCGAAATTTTCCTTGCCTGCTTGATATCATCAATGAGATGAACGTTCCATACAATAAGTTCGTAAATATTTTTATGACGCCGATATATGTTTTATCGATTTGATTGATTAAGATTGAAATGCTTGATTGAACAAGAGTTTTGATATGATCTGAATTATGATTTCATTGATTGATGATGGTAAAGGATGAGGACTATCACTGCTATGGATGTTGTAAGTTTCTCCTTAAGTTTCGAGGACGAAACTTCTTTTCGGTTGGTAATTATGTAGTACCCCGCTCCGCAAAGGTACTAGATAAACAGAAAGATCGGATTGCTGGCTCTGCAACAGAAGACGATTGATCTGGGTGAGTAGATAAAGTCTCATTTTATGATTCGCTTACGCCTAATAAGAATCTGAGTTTTTGATTGAACGTTGTTGCTAATAACAAGATGCTAGACTTTGAGTATGCTTATAAGAGAATTCATATGTTGCCTTGAAAAGAAAATAGAGAAGCTATTGCCTCGGTGCAAAGAGTGTCCACTTAGAGAGACGAGCTGAACCCTTGCGAGTCACAGCGGCTAGCGACGAGCTGAACCCATGCGAGTCACAGCGGTTAGCGACGTGCTGAACCCAAGGGAGGCACAGCGGCTAAGATGGATCAAAAGAGTCCCTCATATGCTTGAAATGAAATAAAACAAATGTTGGCTTTTCAAAGATGTTTTCAAAAGAATGTAAACTGACTCTATATGCATGGAATGTACATAGGTAAAACTAGTAAGATCACATCACAAGAAATATTTTCTCACTAAATGAATAGTGATCGTTTCAGACAAATGTAGCTCTTTGTTCACAATCACCAGTATGCTGATATACTGACCTACCATCAGTCTGCATGCAGGTGCACCATGCATCGGGAAGGATAGTCCGAAGCGATAGCTCGAGCCTCATCCTCAGGAGCCAGAAATCAGAAGAGATGCCAAGAGATGACATCCGTTGCAAGAGTTATTTTTGTATATAAAGGGATGTAATGTATGTGAACGGGATCATTATAATCTGTAAAGTTCTGAGAGAATGTAACATTGTATCAGAGAGAATCGAGAGCTTGTAATCTGTTCAAATAAAATCAATAAAGAGAATTGTTTCTTGTTACCATTGTGTTCAATGTATGTTTTCTGAGATATGTTCCGCTGCGTATTGTCAATCTTGTCTATCTTGTCTTGCTTCAGGTCTTGTTCTTGTGCAAGCGCAACTTAGGCTTGCATGTCATCACGCCTTAGCGAGGACGATCGGTCCCAAAGAGCCTGAAGCGAGGACGAAAGGACTCTGCGGGATCGGGACGTGACAGCGGGCGCACTAAACTGAATCTGAAGTACGAAGAGGCATTTTGAAGCTCTTCCTATGCTAAAGTATTTTGAAGCCAATTCAATCGAAGGCTTATGTATAAAAGGGCGAATGTATGGAATGGCAAGTGTTAGTTCAGGCAGCTTGTCGAGCATATTTTCTTTTGTTTTCAATCAATGTAGCCGCAACGGCATTCAATGTAATTACGACTTGCACTTCGTTACAAGCTATGAATGAAAAAACATATTTCTATCTTCCTATACTGCATCTCAATATGATGTGATTTGTGAAGTTTTAACTTGGCGTTTCAATATAAAATCAACGTAACGTTCTTGCCTTGTACGAGTGCAATTTCAGACTCGTACGGCATCACGCCTTAGCGAGGACGATCGATTCTGTAAAATAACACCGGGGACGAACAGTTTGTCGACTCGGGGCGTGACAAATTGGTATCAGAGCTCAGTTATGTTTTCTCAGATTTTTAAAAGATGTTTCATTGTTGGAATGTTCGTTGCGATTGCACGATTGAATGCTTGTCGACATGTTGCGTAAAATAAAAGTTCCATACAGGTAAGCCCGTAGATATTTTTGAAAAATACTAACGGGTTTACTCTATTTTGTAAGAATGACTAAGAGAAATAAGAACAATTCCGACACAACAACCCAAACCGTGGATAGTACGTCGAGCACAAAGAGTGGCCCTAGCGAGACGACTATGGAGAAAATGCTACAGTTGATGGAACTGCAGCAACAACAGCTTCAAATGCAAATCAAGGCCCATTTTGATGCATAGCAGAAGCAGATGGACGCCCTGACTCAGATAGTAAATAAGGTGGTGGGCAATACCAAGGCAAAAGTCGTCGTACCCGACGAAAAGCAAGATGTTCAAGATGAAGACGAGGAAGAAGCTCAACCGTAAATGATAAATTCTTCTTCCTTGTTCAAAGCAAAGGAGTTCCGCAAGATGAATCCACCAAAATTCAATGGCCGAGCAGAGCCTGATGTGATCGTGGGATGGCTCGGGAGATTGATGACTTGTTTAACCTGCTTAGCATTAAAGGGTCCCAGAGGGTAACATGTGCGGCGTTACAGCTGCAACTGAGGGCTTATGACTTGTGGGTAGCTAAGAAGCAGGAAATCTATGAAGCCGATACGGACACCCCGATTTTCTGAAAAATGTTCAAGGAAGCTTTTCTTGAACAGTACGTTCCTCGCACCGTCCGTCATCAAAAAGAAGACGAGTTCATGATGTTACGACAAGGAAATATGTCGGTCGACGATTATGACTCGAGCTTCTCGAAACTGGCGAAGTTTGTCGGTGCCTTCCTGCCCAACAAAGAAGCATGGTGTGAACACTTCCAACAAGGCCTAAATGACGAACTGCGAAGGGACGTCATGAATCAAAGGTGCCGAACATACCGTGAATCCTACAATGCCGCTCTCGATAGTGAGCGTGTCTTTGGTCGTATGTTGCATAGAGCCGTGTCTGTTGTCCGTAACCACTTCAACAAGCATCCTAACGACGCCGGGGGCTCGGGAGTATCAAAATGTCCAAACAGATTTGATGACCGAGGCCATGGCGAACAACACTGTAGCAGATGTAACTGGCGTAGGCACCGAGCCATCGATTGCGTTACGAGATCTTGCTACAAGTGTGGCGAGATAGGCCATATAATTATATTTTGTCCGAAAAATGTTCCAAATCAACACAACCCACCAAGGAACGTTTCGAATCAGCATAAAGTGCCTATACTGCAAGGCGCAAATGCGGTGCCCGTCAACCCACAGAATCAACGTCATGGAGCTCAAGGCCGAGTTTATGCATTAACTCGGGACGAGGTGTTCGCGTCCGATACTGTTGTAACAGGTATATTACTCTACAAAAATATACCTGCTTGAGTACTATTCGATTCGGGTGCGACATATAGTTTTATATCTGCTAATTATGCGAAAGAAAATAAAATAACCATGCAATCACTAGATATAGACATTAGCATTAGCATTAGCACTCCGTCGGGAGTCGATATGCCTACGAACTTTATTTGTAAGGATGGCCACATTTGCATCGGGAGAAGAAATCTATCCTTGGATGCCGTCGTACTAGACATCAAAGAGTACGACATAATCCTGGACATGGATTGGTTGGGCACTTGTCTTGCAACGATCGAGTGTGCGGAGAAGAGAGTGGTGTTTCGCCTTCCTGGTGAGACAGAGTTCTCATATTCGTACGGTACGGTCTCGAAGACGGCAATGATGGTATCGGCAATATCGGCGAGGCGTATGTTACGTTCCGGCTGTGCGGGATACTTAGCATCAGTTCGAGACACGCGAAAGGATAATACAAACAAAATACAGACTGATGTTGTGGTAGATTTTTCCGACATTTTCTCTGACGAGATGCCCGGGATGTCGCCGGATCGAGAAATAGAATTTAGCATCGACACATTTTCGGATACACTGCCGATATCAAAGGCGCCTTACCGAATGGCTCCAGCAGAACTAAAGGAGCTGAAGGTACAATTACAAGAGTTGTTAGAACGTAAATTTATTCGCCCTAGCATCTCTCCGTGGGGATCTCCCATACTGTTTGTGAAGAAAAAGGATGGATCGATGCGGCTATGCATCGACTATCGAGAACTCAACAAGGCGACCGTACAGAACAAGTATCCTTTGCCACAAATCGACGACTTGTTTGACCAACTGCAAGGCGCGGTAATATTTTCAAAAATCGATCATCGTTCAGGCTATCATCAGTTGAAGATCAAGTCCGACGACGTATCGAAGTCTGCCTTCCGCACTCGATATGGTCATTATGAATTCCTAGTCATGCCGTTCGGTTTGACGAATGACCCAGCCGCTTTCATGGATCTGATGAACCGAGTCTTTCGACCTCAAATCGATAAATTCATAGTCGTGTTCATCGACGATAACCTTGTTTACTCAAAGAATTGAGAAGAGCATGCAGAACACTTGAAGACGGTATTACAGACTCTGCGTGAAAACAAATTATAAGCCAAACAAAGTAAATACGAGTTCTGGATGAGTACTATGACATTTCTCGGACATGTAATCTATGTCGAAGGTGTCGAGGTGGACCCAAAGAAGATTGAAGCGGTGGTAGATTGGAAACGACCTACCTCGGCTAGCGATATTCGGAGTTTTCGAGGCTTAGCGGGCTACTACCGAAGATTCGTGTGGATCTTTTCAAAACTAGCGTCGCCTCTGACTCGCCTCACCCAGAAGGGAATAGTATTTGAATGGAGTGACGACTGTGAATCCAGCTTTCAAGAGTTAAAGCAACGGCTCATCTCAGCTCCAATCTTTGTACTTCCAGATGGTCCAGAAGGCTTTCAGATATTCAGCGACGTATCGAAAACTGGCCTCTGGTGCGTACTCATGCAGAGAGATAAAGTCATCTCCTACGCTTCACGGTAGTTGAAGCAGCACGAGAAAAACTATCTAACGCACGACCTAGAATTGGCGGTGATCGTGTTTGCGTTGAAACTCTGGCGGCACTATCTCTATAGTGTGGCTTGCCGAATCTATAGAGATCATAAAAGCCTAAAGTACTTGTTTACGCAACGAAAACTCAACCTACGACAGCGACGTTGGCTCGAACTCATAAAAGGTTACGAGCTAACGATCGAGTATACGTCGGACAAGGAAAACGTTGTAGCCGACGCGCTTAACAGAATGTTTATGGGATCACCGGCCATAAATAATGAGATACGGCGAGACCTTGAAGCGATGGATATCGAACTTGGAATTGAGTATCGACACCTGCACGTAGCTTAGTTGAAGTTAGGATCGAGCCTGCTTAGCAAAATAAAGACCGCACAGAAGGACGATTCATTCCTGAAGAAGATACGCGAGCTGATTTCAACAGGAAGGGCGACTGTCTTTGCGGAAGACGGAGACGGGACAATGCGACTAAAGAGAAGGCTCTGCATTCCTGAAAATGCCGAACTCAGAAAAAAAAATTTGAGGGAGGCACATTATGCGAAGTACTCGTTACATTCTGAGGGAGGCACATTATACGAAATACTCGTTACATCCTGGGAGCACCAATGTATATAGTGGACACAGACACTTTGTCTGACACGTATGCATGCTACACTTTGATTACCAACCCATCTAAATGCATATTAATATGTTGTTGATGTTTAAATTCTCAAAACCCCAATATTTTGATACAGTACAGTATCAGAGACTGGTTCTCTGCTTTTCCAGTTTAAATTCATAATTTAAATATAAATTTCATATTATTAGTTTTGTTTACATCACTGCACATGTATTTTATACACAAGGTTTCAATTCTTAAACAAATTGGTTGAGTTTTGTGTTTGAACTTGTCAAATCTGAGACTGTATGCATATTAACCCTTAATACTGGATTCTAAATGAATAGTTCAATTTGCTGTTTTTTTTAAATGTAATATTTTGAGCTATATACATTATTGTATGTAGGGATATAATGTTAGGTTTCATATTCTTATATGTTAGGTTGTGATAAACATTGGGTTGGTTTGATGTTCGAATTTCTCCAAAATCCTAAAACTGAATACATGTTAACATTTTCACATTGATTTCAAATATTTAGTTCAATTTCAGATTTAATATGTAATGTTGAACTGTATGTATAGCTAAATATATGGAGAGTATGTTAGGTTTCATCTCTATCATGTTAGGATGTGTTGGGAGCATTGAGTTGGTTGTGATATTTCAAACCCCTAAAATCTGAAACTGCATTATGTTAATATTACACTGGTTTAAATGTTAGCTCACTTTCAGATTTTGTATGTTAATGCTGAACTAAAACTAGGTTTAACCTTTCAATACTAAAGCTATAACCCTTTACAAGGACACGCGTACCCTAACTTAGTATACACTGCCATGTAAACCTAACCCTTCCTCTCTATGTTATGTTCATATACCTATATAGATATATATAGAGTTTATGCATACATGTTATAATGTATATAGATACATAACTAAATCTCTACCTATATATATATATATATTTTTTTTATATATATATATATATATATATATATACATATATATATATATATATATATATATATATATATATATATATGGTTAGCCGTGCATGCTATGAGTAAATAGGTTGTGCATTGTAGATTGTTAACCAATATACCATGAGTAGTGTAACTGGATAGCTATTGTTTTGAAACCCAAATCCTCATATACACTTTCATGCATATTTCACATACACACATGCCTACTATCTAACCATATTAATATGTCCACATACACCCATACACACACGAACCACATAACCTTTACATAATGCTAGCGTTTCCCTCTCTAACACTCTCTCTCTCTCTCTCTCTCTCTCTCTATATATATATATATATATATATATATATATATATATATATATATATATATATATTGTGATTGGATTTTAATGCAATTGACTTTCATTCTTTAACTTTTGATTGTGATTTTTTTTCCTTTGAATAGTACCCCTTTATAGATAATTGGTAGTTATCTTATTTTATTTTTGATAATTACCAGTTTTCATATAGGATGGTAGACTGCCTTACAGTTTTGATGATTTATTATTTCTGTATCTTTTCCAGTTTAACACCCCTGATTGCTTGTATGTTTTGATACCCTATGACCGTTTTGGTTTAGCATGACTAGTATACCTAGATGAGACTTTCACTACCACCATATGCCATGACCCTATATGTCATCCTTTTAAATCGTATGATTTGTTTAAGTTCTGAGACTTTGATTGTGGGGGTTTGACCTAGAAGGAGTATGAACATTTTAATTTCGAGGATAAAATTTTTCTAAGGTGGGTAGGATTGTAACACCCAATTTTCCAGATGAGGGTAATTTTGAAATTTTGTAATTATAATTATTATTTATTGATATTTATTTTATATTATAATTTTTGGTAATTTTTAATCATTTTTAAACTATTTAAAATCATGACTTGTGATTAGGGTGTTTCATCAACCATATTTTTAGTTTGAGGGTATTTTTTTATTTTTTAATTATGTGAATTTAATATATATTATTTGGAATTTAAAATGATTATTTAGAATGGTATGATTTTAAATATTATTTAATTGATAGCCTTGTGGTTTATATTAGCCCTAACCTAGTTTGGACCTAACCTAGATTAATCCTAGCTAGTCTAGTTAGCCATAGTGAGTTTTAGTTAGCATTTGTTAGTTAGGTTTAAGTCATGATTGGTTAGAATGTATAGGTTGCAACTTGATAAGGGGAGACCTAGATTTTAGGCCATTAATTGGACTTAATGGATTGATAGCCCTTAGATTGTTTCCCTAAAAACCCTAACCCTAACCATGTGGCCGACCCCCTAGATAACAGCCCCTATATATTCCCTCCCAAAAATAATAGCCTCCTTTGTTCATTCCATCATTTGCAAGAACAAGGTTAGCCTCCATTGAAATTTCTTTATAGTTTATTCAATAGGGGTCCTTTTTCATTGAGATTTCTTCCATAGTGTTCTAAATGATGTTTCCCTACTGTTGGTAGAGTCCATTCTCAGGTTTGAGCCAATTTGGAGCCATTGGCTAGCTAGTGGAGATCTCCTTTTGAAGGGTTTTTATTGTGAAGGAACACACCCAGGTAAAACTCTATTCCTTCCATGAAATTTTAGTTTCTTTGCATAAACACCAAGCCCTAGGTTTCCTTGTACTGTAGGAATAGGATTTGCACCCTCTCGTGTCCTGTACGTGTCAGTATCGAACACGTATCAGTAGGTAACCGTACGTGTTCGACGAAATGCCACAGTGGGCATTTCGATCGTGTTTTCAATTTGTGTTTGAATAGAAATTCGTGTCTTGGTGTCGCTTATGGGTTTCTAAGTGACTGAGTTGAGTTCGTGTCGATTTGGTGTCGAGTCGGACCTATGCACACGCCTGCGTGCGCGTAAGCAGCACTGTCCTGCTACCAGTGGGGTCGTGCGGCTTGTTCTGGACACGTGGGCACGTGTCCTTTGACGCGGAGCTCGGGGCAGTGTCTGACACGGCACTCCCCAAGTCTCGTGTCCTTTGGTTTCGTATCAAGTGCAGGATTCACCCTGCCCTGGACACGCGCACCAGTCGACTGAACCCAGTCCAGTGCTTTGGGTTTGTGTGTGATGTTTGGACACATTGTGTCGCATTTTTGGACACCATTTTGATTGGGTGACACGTGCCTATATGGTACATTAATTTCCTACCTAGGTTTCATCATTGATTGTTAATTTAATGTAGAATGGGGAAATCCCCAATCGACTGATACTTTCTGTATCAGTGAACACTGTTCTTCATTTTCCTATTTTCTTAATGATTAATAATATTGTTAGCTAGAGTTTAATTGCTAAATAGCTAGTTATCATGTTAAAGTTTATGTGTTGGATTGTTGGTTTCATGTGGGGAAATTAATTGGGATTTGAATGAGGACCATTGCTATTTAATGTGTTTCAAAATTTCATATGCACTGATATTTGATTTCAGAGACATGTTGAATCTGAGAACTGAGTTATTCTTAGTTTACATTTAAAATGAGTCTTAGATCAAATGTTTACAAGGTTGTGATGGCATTGGTTCAAGTCTTGGAATTGCTATTGATTTTCCTCATCAACTGTTAAGCCAATTTGGTATGGCAACTATTGAAATGTTTGGATTTACATTTGTTTTGAACTGTCAAGTTGATTTAAAACCTGAGAATTCTTGCATTCCTATTTTAATCTAGTTTTGACTAATGTTATCAGCTGTCAATTAATCCTACATGTTATCTAGTTTATGATTAGTTCGATTACATTAGACTAGGCTTATGGCATGAAATGATAATTGACATTGAGTTTGGGTTTGCAATTGTTTCAACTGTTAGGTTGATAAATTCCTGTGAATGAATTGAAACACACATTGAACTGGTTCTCTAAATCTGAACACAGTCATCTATTTCCTGAGAACACACAGGGTTCACATTATTTTCTGGATTACACACACACTGAGATGATCCTGGAAACCTGAGCACTGTCACCTAGGCTCTTCACTCACACACAGAGTTAAATGAGACACTGAAAACACACATGTACCATTCCTCTCACACATACACCTGTTTATGTTTTCTGTTACTTAAGAACCCTTTAACACATATGTTCCTGCACACTGATTTCCTATCGTTGAGTTCCTGGGAATTGTTCCAACTGCTATATACTCATACACCTATATAAATCACATACACACACATGAACACTAAGACACACACATTGCCTGCAGTACACACACATGTTTTCAGTCCACACACACAGGTTTTATTAGTTCACACCCTCTTGACACTCTCACACACACACACATGCTCACATGTACACTATCACATATGCCTCTATCTATCTCTATGTATATATAATATATATGGCTATATGTGTATGTGAGCCTATAGCTATATATCAATGCCTAGTCTAATGTGAATGTGTGAATGATAGTGTAGGGTGTATGGGAATTTCAATGTGTAATGTGATATACATATTTCTATTTGTGTATGTAGATATATATACATATATGTGAATAGTGATATATATATACATATATGGTATGGCCTAGTGTATGGCTATTGCCTAGAGGATAGGGCCTATGGTCTATAACCTAGATGACATAGCCTAGGGTTGACCAACCTAGACTAGTTTGACCTAGTTTGACTTCTAGGGTTGATTAGAGTTGACCAAAGGTTGACTTTAGCCTAGATTGACCTCAAACATCAGGTAAATGCATTGTAGCAGTTTATTTCATTATTTTAGTCATGTTGTGACTTGTGCTGTTCTGATTAGGAGCTAGACACCACTCCTCAGGCAGTATTTTCTTCTGGACATTCAGGATATCAGGCGAGTACATTCTCTGACCGTTTCATACTTGCTTTGAGTATTTTCTTGCTCTAGATTATTTTACTTGATGCTGACACGACGAAAATATGGATTAGTACTATATGGATCTTTTCATACGATGTTATCCTCCTGGGAGCATCAGATACATCATGTCATGTGTGTTTCACTTTCATCATGTACTCTTGTACTTTCACTTTACATGTGCACTCTCGTGATTCATATACTCTCATGATCACGGAGGCCCCCATTTATATATTCATATGCACCCATTTATGGGCCTCCATGTGAATATCATGTACAATAACATAACTTGAACGGATCCTTGTGTATTGATTGGGGTACGGGGGAGTATAAATAGTCATGTGGACAATTTTCAAAGTAGTGTAGCCATGTACGACCTCTCATATTTATTATCAAGCCGTTCACATGTCTAGCTTGTACTCTAAATTACTAGTTCACTGTAGCTCTTTACTTATAGTAGATATTTTATTACAGTCTTCTTTTTACTCATGTATACTCTTCAACGTTTCATGTATTTTACTCTATTGCCTGTATTTTATTCCTGTCATTATATGAACTACGTGAGATGTACTGTGCTCGCTCCTGTCCTGACTGGACCTGTTGAAATATTATAGAGGATGAGGCGTGCTGCCCTACCTATTATGGGACTACCCTTGATGACAGCTGTGACTTGGACCAGCAGCCGGATCCTTTAGCTGTGGACGACACTCCTCTAGACTAGGATGTCTTCTTTTATATTACAGTCTGGATGACTGTATATTTGATACTTGGGATTGTGGATTTGTGATATCTTAGACACTTAGACTCTCTGTTTGTACTTATGTGGATTTCTTTCATTTCAGCATCTATTTTTCTATCTTATCATCCTGCCTTAGATGTGATTCAGACTGTATATTGCTATGTCACCTCCATTCGGAGTGTATATACTGTACATGTACCTTTATATTGTTAGATGATTGACCTAGGACAGCGTTCTACCGCCGACATTGCGGCGTAGGCTGGACGTACCCACGTCTCGTGCCCTTACTCTAGGGTGCGGGTCGTGACACGATCCCATCGTGACGCACGTGTTTTGAACTCAAAAAATTGTGTTACGTTACAACAACTTTGTATAAGTTTTATGGGCAATCCGACCGTTGGATATTTGATCAAATTCTTCTATCACAATCTCGGTATATACCTCTTTACCCTCATAAATTTTTTTAACCATTCATTCGATAGTTTGATAGGTCAAAATCGGCCACCAAGTTGACTGTTTAAATCATATTTATTTTGGACAGTTTCGTGGAGCCAACTTCGTTGATTTATTTTTCCCTCGATGAAGCTCCGTTTGACAAACCACCAACTCCGATGCATGGTAGGTATAACCACCTTTGATACGTAAAATTTTTAGTTTCATAGGATATTGTTTGAAATTGATGCCAAATTTGGCCTATTGAAATCGTAATTTTCAACATATAAAATTTCGATTTTGAACCCACGACATCTGATTCCAAAGTTGGCCTATTGAAATCGTAATCTCCATTCTGCTTCTTCGACTTCCATGATATAGTAGCTCCATCCATGGAGAAAATGAATCCTTCTGTGGATCTCTTGCTCTCCACCTCTGAGCACTAGTAGGCATCACTAAAGCCTTCTACTACTGGCGGATCTCCATTGTAGTGTACTGTATATGTCTGAGTCTTTTTGAGATATCTCATTACCTGTTTCACAGCTTTCCAATGCTCAATGCCTGGGTTGCTCGTGAATCGACTCAGCATTCCCACGACGAAAGCTATGTCAGGCCTAGTGGCAATAGTAGCGTACATCAAATTCCCGATAACGCTTGCATATTTCAGCTTCTTGACGCTTTCCCTCGAATTAGGCTTCAGCTTCAGATCATACCTGTATGGTGTATCGATTACTGGAAGATCCTGATACCCGTAGCATGTGATCATCTTTTCAATATAATGAGACTGTGATAGCGCTAGTCCAGAGTCTATCCGAATGATCTTGATGTCTAAGATCACAACAGCTTCCCCCAAGTCCTTCATATTAAACTTGGTCGAGATGAACTTCTTTGTCTTCCTAACACAACCCATATCCGTACCTAGGATCATCATGTCATAGACGTATAGACAAAAGATTACACCTCTTCCATCAGCGAATCTCACTAACCCTGTAGCCATTTAACTTAATGACCTTATCAAACTTCTCATGCCATATTTTGGGAGCATGTTTAAGACCGTATAAGGATTTTACCAACTTACAGACTTTTTCTTCAAAACCTTTGACGACAAATCCTTTTGGTTGTCGTATGTAAATCTCTTCGGCCAGCTCGTCATTCAGGAAAGCTATTTTTACATCCATCTGATGTATCACCAATTTATGTATTGCTGCGAGAGCAATTAACATTCTGATGGTGGTCATCTGGGCTACTGGAGCATACGTGTCAAAGTAGTCAATCTCCTGCTTCTGAGAGAACCCCTTGGCTACTAGTCTAGCCTTGAACTTGTCAATATTTTCATCTGCTTTAATCTTCTTCTTGAAGATCATTTGCATCCGATGAATTTTGCTCCTTCAGGAAGATCAACCAACACCCAAGTGTTATTAGAGGTGATTGAATCAATTTCATTATCTATCGCCTCTTTCTAGAAAATAGCGTCTCTGGTCTTCATCGTCTCATCATAGGTAAGTGGATCTGCTTCCACATGATAGATGACAAAGTCACCTCCGAAGTCCTTCGGTCTCCTCACTCGCTTAGTTGACGTCTCATCGAGTTCTGGTTCAAGTGTTGTCTCCTCCACAACTTCTTCTTGGACTACGTTCCTATTGGAAATTTTAATTTCCTGCACACAATTATTATTTTGTGGAATATTCGCAAGAACAATATTTTTGTGCATTGTAAATTTATCTTCAAAATATTCTACATCGTGAGATTTAATGGTATGATTTGATTCTATATCAAGAAATCTCCGAGCATCACTCTTCTCGGCATATCCCAAGAAGATCATCTTCGTAGTCCTTGTCTCGTGCTTTTGAATCTTCAGATCTAGGAGCTTTACATATGCCAGACACCCCCACACTCGAATAACATTCAAGTTAGGTCTGACTTTGAGCTAGTTCATGAGGAGTGATGTCAGAAGTTGCATACGGCACTCTATTCAGAATAAAAATGATCGTCAATACAGCTTCTCTCCAGTAGCATTTTGCAAGACCCGCAGTCAACAGTATTGAGTTTATCATTTCTGTCAATGTTTTGTTCTTTCTTTCTGCTACTCCGCTAGATTGAGGAGAATACGGAGCAGTAGTCTCGTTGATGATTCAATGTTCTTTGTAGAACGATGCAAATTTATGAGACCGGTACTCTCCGCCACGATCACTTCTTATTCTCTTAAGTTGTTGTCCAGTTTGTCGTTCAGCCTCAGCCATGAACTCTTTGAACTACTCGAACGCTTTATCTTTAGATTTCAGCAAGTAGCCGAATGCGTATTTTGAGAAGTCATCAATAAAAGTTATGAAATACTTCATTCCAGCTTTTGTAGAGAATTATTTGAAGTCACAGATATCAGAGTGTACCAACTCTAGAAGATCCATTCTTCGATTAACCCTATGAAAGGGTTTCCTTGTGATCTTCGTCTGAGCACATACTTCACATTTCTCTACCTTATCCCTACATTTGGAGATATGTCCTAGACTAGATATTTTGTTTATTCTTTTATAATTAACATGTCCTAGTCTATTATGCCACAACTTAAGAGTATAATCAGAATGCGAGATTGCATTAATTACATTAAACTGATTTACAAGCTGAAGCTTAAACATTCCTTCGATATAAAATATTTTCTGAGTATATTCCTTTTATGGACATCACCATCTGGCCAGCATTTATGTTCATCCATAGACCTGCATTACAGAGTAAGCCTCCAGAGATCAGGTTTTTTGCGATAGTAGGTACATGCTTCATATCTTGAAGTGTCAGAGACTTTCCTGAAGTCAGCTTCAACACCATCATCCCGATCCCTTACACTTCATCTTGAGCCTGTTCGCCACCATAATACTTTCAGACGTTGGTATGTATGTATTGAACCATTCCTTGCTTGAGCAGATATGGCAGAAGGCACTAGTGTCTACCCACCAGTCAGAGTCAGCCCTACCGCAGTGACCTCGGCAATCATAGCAATTACGTCAATAACCATGGAAAGCTTACTAGGCTCACCTTGCTCTGATTGCTTGGGCTTGGATTTGCATTCACTCTTGTGGTGGCCCTTCTTGCTACATTTGAAGCAAGTCACATGGGACTTTATCTTCTGTTGTTTGAAAGAAGTCCACTTCACTTTCAGACTATTGAGGTCCTTCTTTTTGTTGTGCAAAGCCATATGCTTTTCCTTGAATTCTTTCATGTGGACCAAGTTGGCGTTAGCCATCTGTTTGGACAGAGTGTCCACCTTCAGTTGAGCCCTCATCTGGTCCTCAACACAATTTTCTTGTAGGAGATTTTTCAGACTAATCTCCAGTTTCTTCTTATGCATATTCACATAGAATTTGCTACAACCAATGGGGAGCTTTAAGATGATCCCTTCAACAACGAACTTGTCATTGAGGGACATCCCCTTATCTTCTAATTTTTGACGCTGCTTCGGGAATTCCTTCACCTGAGGCAGCATCGTCTTCTCATCTTCAAAGAGCCACTTAGGATATTTTTCGACGATGAATATCTTGCTCTTGTTTTTGTCATCTTCATACAATTTTTCTAAGGATTCCTATATCCCTATGGTAATGGTCTTCTTAATATAAGATTCTGCTAGGGAGTCCTCCATAGCATTTAGAATCAGAAGCCTACATAGGCTATTTTCTCTTCTGCATTTGGTCTGTTTCGCAATAACAGCAACAATTGCGGCTGCAAACCCACTTTCTGGAACATTCGGTTCTTCCTCAATTAATATGTGGTCGACGGCCACGAGTTGAAGATTGAGGCTAAACTTTCTCTTTCAAACTTGGTAGTGCTTTCCATCGAATTTCTCTAACTTGTTGAAGTTGGAATCGATGAGTTGAATACGAGAGTTTTCTATCTTATAAATCAAGCTTTGAGATTGTTATTGCCTGGGCATGATTTTAGGATGAAAAACTGATTTTGGTAACACTTTGTCACCCCCAGTTTTCAAATTAGGGGTATTTTTGTCATTTTTCAAGTTTATAAATTTTTAGGAATTTTTATTTATTTTATGTGATTTTTGGGATTTATTTGGGTTGGTTTGGATTTTATCCAATTCGGACTCAAATTGGAGACCCGGGTAGCCTGGACCCTAGTGGGACCCACATACTAGCTGGGCTTTGCCCACATGCCATCATAATTAGGCCAGAAATCTTTAACCCATCTTCCATGGCTTAATTAGTCATTATAGAGGCTAATTTAGTTAATTAGAAACAAACCGAAACAAGCCGAACCAAACCGAATTCATTTAAACCCAAAACCAAGTCTAATGGGTTGGGGGCTTATTGGATCCCAACCCAATAGCCCCCAAGAGTGGCCGGCCATGCTAAGTCCCCCCCCCCCCCCCTTTCTTCTCCTCTAAGCAAAGCATTCTCTCTCTCTCTCCCACAAATTCTTCTTTCTTTTCAAAGCTTTCTCCCTCTCCAAGAACCTATTAGGTATGCATTTTAATCCCTAATAAATTCCTCTTCTCCATTTACTTCCTTCACATTAATTATAGGGAATGAAATTCTCTACACTTTGCCCACCAATTTATAGGTTTTCCCTAGAAAATCTAGGTTAAGAAATATTTGGGGGTTTATATATATATATATATATATATATATATATATATATATATATATATATATATATATATATATATATATATATAAAATATATATATATATATATATATATATATATATATGTATACATATGTTTATATGTATTTGTGTGTGTGTGTGTAGAGAGTGGTAGTGGTGGTGTTGTCATGGGAGTTGTGGTGAGAGTGTGTGTGGTTGTGTGTGTTCGTGAGAGTGTGGTGTGTGTGTTGTGTGTGTGTGTTTATATATATATATGTGTATGAGTGTTATGTATATAGTATGTATAAGGATATGTATATATGTGTGTTTATATATGTATATATGTGTGTGTATATATGTATATAGAGATGTGAGTGTGTTGTGAGTTATGTATGTATATATATGGATATGGGTATATATATATATATATATATATATATATATATATATATATATATATATATAGAGAGAGAGAGAGAGAGAGAGAGAGAGTAGAGGAAGGAGGGAAGGAAGTAGATGAAGTAGATGAAGTAGGAGGAGATGAAGAAGATAGAGGGCAGCAGCAGCAGCTGCATTGCAGCCTGCAGCAGCAGCAGCAGGATATGCAGCAGTAGCAGCTGCAGCAGCAAAGGGCAGCAGCAGTAGCTGCTATCCCCCCCCCCCCCCCCCCCCCCCCCCCCCCCTTTGTTGCCTTTTTGCCCCATAAACCCCCTATCTATATATATGTATGTATATATATATATATATATATATATATATATATATATATATATATATATAGATATAGATAGATGTTTTTAGAAAGGGAAATGAAGAGTAGAGTTGAAGAATAAGAAGTTAGAAGAAGTTAAAGAAAAGGGGAAGAAGAAGAAAATGGGAGAAGACTTGAAGAAGTAGGAGAAGGAGAAATAGGAAAAAGATAAGAAGAAAGAATGAAAAGAAGAATAGAAGGAAGAATAGGAAGAAGGAAAAGAGGAAGGATTAGAGGAGTTAGGAAGACGAAATTGGAAGAAAGAGTGAGAGGAAGGAATTAGAAGAAGGAGAATTAGAAAATGAATGAGAATTAGAAGAAAAGGGTTTTTAGGAGAATCGAGTTAGAGGGCGAATTTGAGCCCGGAGTGTCGGAACGCGATGAAACTTGGCGTGGAGTTAGAATACGTGATTTAGATTTTGCGGGTAGGCTCCCGAGTGGAAATCGGGGTTCTAGGACGCCGGTATCGCACCGTACCATCGCGTATCGCGAGATATTCACGATATCGGCAATAGGCCGTAAAGTGGACCAAACGTCCACTTTACTTACGTATCTTGGTAGGTAATATATGTATAGGCTAGTACCTTACTATCCTGGGGAGATCGGGTCAAAATATCAAGCGTAGGTAGGCTAACTAGATAATCGCCGAAGGTAGAATTTTACCCTTTTTAAGGGTAAAATAGGAAATTGGCCTATGGCCAAGATTTGAGTATCGAAGTCCAAGATGGACTTGGATATGGGTTTTAGAGGTTGGTAATGGGTAGAAATAGCCGTCTAGACTTAGTCTTGACCCCGGTTGACCACGGTTGACTTTTTAGACCAAAAGTCAACTATGGGTCAACACTTTACCCAATTTAGTCCCAAATTTCATTAAACTTGTGTAGTTGACCGAAAGTCAACTATTAGTCACCATTGACCTAGGATTGACCTAGGGTTGACCAGAGTTGACCGGAGTTGACCAGAGTTGACCAGTTGACCAAAAGTCAACTGTAAGTCAACCGTTGACTCAAATCGACCTAGATTAATTCCGTTTGACTTGCGTTGACCCAGTATGACCTAGCTAGACCTAAAATAACTTAGGTTGACCTTGTACAGTCTAGTTTGACATGTTTTGACCTAGAATGACTTAACATGATTCAAATTGATTTGATTTTACTTCCTAAACATAGTATTGATACGTCTTGTTCTCTATAGGTCCTCGAGACGCTGCATTTGCTCCCGTTGACGTACCATACCATATTTCAGGCGAGTACATTCTCTAACACTTTTCCAATTTATGCTGATTGATATAATCCATGTAATTAGTGTAGATATGCTTGTTCTCGACACATTGGTCACACAAATTGGTGTTCATAGATCCCGACATGAGATGTTATTCCTCGTTATCTTGGTATATCTTGTGCAAGCCCTTTGTAGTTCTTGTGCAGTATATAGACACCGATTCTCGAGGAGACTTGCTTCCTTCTCGTAGAATCCCGTGTCATAACGTGTCTTGCTTGGATCCACTCTACCAGTCGGGGATGGGGAGTACTAGTGTAGATGTGTAGTCATTATCCACCTTGTTTATTCTTGTAGACCTTGAATGCTACCAATCCTACACTCCACATGGGATTGGCTGATCAGTAGACCTTGTGCAGACCCAAGCCGGCCATATATTGTAGCTAGTACTCACACACCTAGAGATATGATTCTTGATTCTTGTACATGCCATGATCAGTTTACTTGCCTTGTTCTAGCTCTAGTTTTACAGCTTACCTTGCCATGATTCTCACATATACATTCCATGATTTTCTTGTATATACTCTCTAATTACAGATTATAGCTTTTGTCATATCTTGTAAAATATTGTTAGTGGATTGTACTCGTTCCATCCTGACAGGATATGTTGAAAATATTACAGATGCAGATGAGGGAGACTACTGTACCTACTACGGTCCAGATGACGTAGTGGGCTTAGACTTAGAGACTTTGGTCCAGCAGGGGTTAGTCCCGCCTGACGAGACTTTACCACTTGCTTAGTTAGAGTAGGTCTTTTGTATTGGACCTTGTCTCCAGCTACTTTTGAGACTGTATTACATTTTGGATTGTATTAGAGACTTGGACTTGTATATATTCTTTGTGTTGGACTTGACAGGTTATTATTATTTTATCGTCTTGTTGTCTTTATATTTCGGTCTTTACTTTGTTATCTTAGAGTCGTGATTGAGCACTTATATATATATTCATTGCTTGTCCTCCATTCGGAGTTGACCATATTCTCGACAGGTTTTGTTATATATATAAACTGTTGTCAGACTAGAAAATCTACAGCGTTCCACGTCGATTTTTCGGTGAGGGCTGGGCGTTGTCGCGTCTCGTGCCCTTTTAGCGGGTGCCGGTCGTGACACGTTTTAGTGGTGACCCACGCAGGTCCTGAAGTCGCAATTAGTGCGATATCGTAGTGGCGCTCGACTAAGAGTGCTATTGCGAGCCTGCGGTACGTATCTAGGATAGGCTATAGGCTAAGGGTACTCAATCACAGTAGGATCTTTCCTTGCTTATCTTGCTTACCGTCTTTGATATCGATTTACTGCATTCTAGCTGTCCTCCTTTGATATTGCCTTCATGTGCCATATTGATATCTTCTTTTCAATTTGTCTCCAGGATAGTGATGACTCATTCTCCTGGCGATGAGCACGGGGAGACGGAGAGGTCTGCCACCTCTGGCGGGCATGCTCCGGTCACTTCCCCCGCAGATGGGACTTCTGTTAGGGCTCTCGGGGGTACTCCTCCAGCGCTCTCGATGACAGTCCCTGGGGTTGCGGGTGCTCTTCCCGCAGTGCCAGGGGCTACGCCGGGAGTTGTCGGGGGCGTTCTTCTTTCTGCGCAGCGGATTCCTCCGTCAGTTGCAGACATACTTCCACCTCCACCTCCTCTGCCTACAGATATGGGGCAGATGCTTACCTTCCTCCAGCAGATACTGGAGACTCAGAGAGCCCAGACTGAGGCTCAGCAGAGGCAGACAGACGCGATGCGTCAGGGCATGGAGGATGCCCATCAGTTGGCCCTTGCAGCCGTGGAGCAGAGGGCTCCTCATCCGGGGATGCGACCGAGATACGGAGATATCCAGGACTTCAAGAAGCTCGGGCCCCGTGACTTTAGCGGGACCGAGGGCGTAGTCTATGCAGATGATTGGCTCAAGAATATCGAGCGGCAGATGAGGGCCTGCCGCCTGGCAGACGACCTGAGGGTCGAGGCGGTAGGTTTGCAGTTGCTAGACATTGCGCGCACCTGGTTCAGAAATGAGCCAGCCCTAGCTGGAGAGGGCCATACTTGGGCAGATTTCACGCTCCTCTTCAGGGAGAAGTTCTTTTCCCCCACGGACAAGATTGACCTGGTGCGACAGTTCCAGGATCTGCAGCAGGGCAGTCTATCTGTGGAGGAGTACGCAGCGGAGTTCGGCCGTCTGAGCCGATACGCAGAGTACATGGTTCGAGACCCGGAGATCAGGGCGAGCTGGTTCAGGGAGGGACTCGCTTGGGATATCAAGCACCTCATTCCCTCCTTCTATGAGACATATACCCAGATCTACGCAGAGGCCCGCAAGGTAGAGCGGGAGTGGGGCTTGAAGCCCAAGAGGGAGCGTGATCTTTTCTCGGGGGCTAGTAGCAGCGCAGGGGCTGCTAAGCGCCCGCAGCTTCAGCATCGTTCTTTCCAGCATCACCAGCCGCAGGTGCAGGCCAGAGCACCGGTTCAGCAGCAGGTGCAGCACACTCAGCAGAGGCAGGCTCAGTAAGGGGCTCCTTGCGGCTACTGCAAGAAGCCCGGTCACATCTGGGAGGTCTGCCGAAAGAGGTTGGGCTTGTACCTCTATTGCGGGGAGGCGGGACATCAGTTGAGAGATTGTCCTACGAACCATCGCCGTGCAGCTCAGGGAGCTCAGGGTAGGCCACCTATGGCACCGCATCACGCCCTCCACCAGCAGCGGGATATACCCCGCCAGGACAGGGTTTTTGCGATGGCAGTTGAGGATCTTGCACGTATTGGACTAGGAGGTAGGGTCTTGCTCTTTCTTTTACCTGTTCTCTCCGCCCATTGATTGATTATTGCTTTCTTAGTACCTTTAGTTTGCATATGTGGTGATCATGCTAGATTAAATAGAAAACCCCAATGAAGACTGCAATAACACGATACTGTAGAGATTTAAAACCATGCATGTGCTCTGATTTCCTGGATTACATATTATATAACTTAGGATAAAAATTTAGTAGACCTTGATTGTGGGGTGCTTGACCTAGAGAAGAGTACAACCGTTTAAATTTCGAGGACGAAATTTTTTAAGGAGGGTAGATTTGTCACCCCCAGTTTTCAAATTAGGGGTATTTTTGTCATTTTTTAAGTTTATAAATTTTTAGGAATTTTTATTTATTTTATGTGATTTTTGGGATTTATTTGGGTTGGTTTGGATTTTATCCAATTCGGACTCAAATTGGAGACCCGGGTAGCCTGGACCCTAGTGGGACCCACATACTAGCTGGGCTTGGCCCACATGCCATCATAATTAGGCCAGAAATCTTTAACCCATCTTTCATGGCTTAATTAGTCATTATAGAGGCTAATTTAGTTAATTAGAAACAAACCGAAACAAACCGAACCAAACCGAATTCATTTAAACCCAAAACCAAGTCTAATGGGTTGGGGGCTTATTGGATCCCAACCCAATAGCCCCCAAGAGTGGTCGGCCATGCTAAGTCCCCCCCCCCCCTTTCTTCTCCGCTAAGCAAAGCATTCTCTCTCTCTCTCCCACAAATTCTTCTTTCTTTTCAAAGCTTTCTCCCTCTCCAAGAACCTATTAGGTATGCATTTTAATCCCTAATAAATTCCTCTTCTCCATTTACTTCCTTCACATTAATTATAGGGAATGAAATTCTCTACACTTTGCCCACCAATTTATAGGTTTTCCCTAGAAAATCTAGGTTAAGAAATATTTGGGGGTTTATATATATATTAAATGGTATATATATATATATATTTTATATATATATATATATATATATATATATATATATATATATATATATATATATATATATGTATTTGTGTGTGTGTGTGTAGAGAGTGGTAGTGGTGTTGTTGTCATGGGAGTTGTGGTGAGAGTGTGTGTGGTTGTGTGTGTTTGTGAGAGTGTGTGTGTGTGTGTGTGTGTGTGTGTGTGTTTATATATATATATATATATATATATATATATATATATATATATATATATATATATATGTGTGTGTATGAGTGTTTTTGTATATATGTATGTATAAGGATATGTATATATGTGTGTTTATATATGTATATATGTGTGTGTATATATATATGTATATAGAGATGTGAGTGTGTTGTGAGTTATGTATGTATATATATGGATATGGGTATATATATATATATATATATATATATATATATATATATATATATATATATATATATAGAGAGAGAGAGAGAGAGAGAGAGAGAGAGAGAGAGAGAGAGAGAGAGTAGAGGAAGGAGGGAAGGAAGTAGATGAAGTAGGAGGAGATGAAGAAGATAGAGGGCAGCAGCAGCAGGATATGCAGCAGTAGCAGCTACAGCAGCAAAGGACAGCAGCAGTAGCTGCTACCCCCCCCCCCCCCCTTTTGTTGCCTTTTTGCCCCATAAACCCCCCCTATCTATATATATATGTATGTGTATATATATATATATATATATATATATATATATATATATATATATATATATATATATATATATATATATAGATGTTTTTAGAAAGGGAAATGAAGAGTAGAGTTGAAGAATAAGAAGTTAGAAGAAGTTAAAGAAAAGGGGAAGAAGAAGAAAATGGGAGAAGACTTGAAGAAGTAGGAGAAGGAGAAATAGGAAAAAGATAAGAAGAAAGAATGAAAAGAAGAATAGAAGGAAGAATAGGAAGAAGGAAAAGAGGAAGGATTAGAGGAGTTAGGAAGAGGAAATTGGAAGAAAGAGTGAGAGGAAGGAATTAGAAGAAGGAGAATTAGAAAAGGAATGAGAATTAGAAGAAAAAGGTTTTTAGGAGAATCGAGTTAGAGGGCGAATTTGAGCCCGGAGTGTCGGAACGCGATAAAACTTGGCGTGGAGTTAGAATACGTGATTTAGATTTTGCGGGTAGGCTCCCGAGTGAAAATTGGGGTTCTAGGACGCCGGTATCGCGCCGTACCATCGCGTATCGCGAGATATTTACGATATCGGCAATAGGCCGTAAAGTGGACCAAACGTCCACTTTACTTACGTATCTTGGTAGGTAATATATGTATAGGCTAGTACTTACTACCCTGGGGAGATCGGGTCAAAATATCAAGCGTAGGTAGGCTAACTAGATAATCGCCGAAGATAGAATTTTACCCTTTTAAGGGTAAAATAGGGAATTGGCCTATGACCAAGATTTGAGTATCGAAGTCCAAGATGGACTTGGATATGGGTTGTAGAGGTTGGTAATGGGTAGAAATAGCCGTCTAGACTTAGGCTTGACCCCGGTTGACCACGGTTGACTTTTTAGACCAAAAGTCAACTATGGGTCAACACTTTACCCAATTTAGTCCCAAATTCCATTAAACTTGTATAGTTGACCAAAAGTCAACTATTAGTCACCATTGACCTAGGATTGACCTAGGGTTGACCAGAGTTGATCGGAGTTGACCAGAGTTGACCAGTTGACCGAAAGTCAACTGTAAGTCAACTGTTGACTCAAATCGACCTAGATTAATTCCGTTTGACTTGCGTTGACCCAGTATGACCTAGCTAGACCTAAAATAACTTAGGTTGACGTTGTACAGTCTAGTTTGACGTGTCTTGACCTAGAATGACTTAACAGGATTCAAATTGATTTGATTTTACTTCGTAAACATAGTATTGATACGTCTTGTTCTCTATAGGTTCTCGAGACGCTGTATTTGCTCCCGTTGACGTACCATATCATATTTCAGGCGAGTACATTCTCTGACACTTTTCCAATTTATGCTGATTGATATAATCCATGTAATTAGTGTAGATATGCTTGTTCTCGACACATTGGTCACACGGATTGGTGTTCATGGATCCCGACATGAGATGTTATTCCTCGTTATCTTGGTATATCTTGTGCAAGCCTCTTGTAGTTCTTGTGCAGTATATAGACACAGATTCTCGAGGAGACTTGCTCCCTTCTCGTAGAATCCCGTGTCATAACGTGTCTTGCTTGGATCCACTCTACCAGTCGGGGACGGAGAGTACTAGTGTAGATGTGTGGTCATTACCCACCTTGTTTATTCTTGTAGACCTTGAATGCTACAATCCTACACTCCACGTGGGATTGGCTGATCAGTAGACCTTGTGCAGACCCAAGCCGGCCACATATTGTAGCTAGTACTCACACACCTAGAGATATGATTCTTGATTCTTGTACATGCCATGATCAGTTTACTTGCCTTGTTCTAGCTCTAGTTTTACAGCTTACCTTGCCATGATTCTCACATGTACATTCCATAATTTTCTTGTATATACTCTCTAATTACAGATTATAGCTTTTGTCATATCTTGTGAAATGTTGTTAGTGGATTGTACTCGTTCCATCCTGACAGGATATGTTGAAAATATTACAGATGCAGATGAGGAAGACTACTGTACCTACTACGGTCCGGATGACGTAGTGGGCTTAGACTTGGAGACTTTGGTCCAGCAGGGGTTAGCCCCGCCTGACGAGACTTTACCACTTGCTTAGTTAGAGTAGGTCTTTTGTACTGGACCTTGTCTCCAGCTACTTTTGAGACTGTATTACATTTTGGATTGTATTAGAGACTTGGACTTGTATATATTCTTTGTGTTGGACTTGACAGGTTATTATTATTTTATCGTCTTGTTGTCTTTATATTTCAGTCTTTACTTTGTTATCTTAGAGTCGTGATTGAGCACATATATATATATATATATATATATATATATATATATATATATATATATATATTCATTGCTTGTCCTCCATTCGGAGTTGACCATATTCTCGACAGGTTTTGTTATATATATAAACTGTTGTCAGACTAGAAAATCTCCAGCGTTCCACGCCGATTTTTCGGTGAGGGCTGGGCGTTGTCACGTCACGTGCCCTTTTAGCGGGTGCGGGTCGTGACACACTTCGAGGAAGGTGCACGACAGAGGTCCCGGAGGATTCAGAGAGACAAAATCAAATGCAACACTTTGAATAAGGTACAAGTGATTTTCATAACAGCAGTGACGAAATTCCACAAAACGTTTCTGATTAGATCAGAGAAGATTTTGTGGACAAGAGACGATCAGAAGAAGATCTCATTCAGAACTAGATAAAAGTGAAGAAGAGATGAACAGAAGAACGGCCTGCTGGGGTGAATTATCACCGGCGCTCAAAGCTTGATTCGTCCCACACGAACAGCTTCTAGGATCCACCAAGTGCAGAAAAGAACTTATGGAACGCTCTGCTCTTCTGACTCCTCGATGGCACAGATTCACTCTATATTTCTCTCTTCTCTGCTCTGGACTCTGGAAATTTTGTAAGAAAATTATCAATTTCTCGAATGAGAGAAGAGAGTAACATATATATAGTGTCAGTCCAGTAACCGTCCAGTTAACGAAACATTTGGGACATGTCCATGAAAGGAGGAACTGTTTCGTAACTGTTCAGGACGTGAACAAACACGACTGCGCTAATTGGCGCACATAGTGCACCATCTACGCTAACTGCGCTAACTGCGTCAATTGAACCAAACTTGCACACCATGCCAAATGCACCATACGCGCACACCGTGCCAAATGCACCATACACGCACGTCGTGCCAAACACGTACTGCGCGCCAACTGATAAGCGTGAACTGGCAGTGAACGGCAGCGCAAACTGCAACGCAAACTACAGCGCGATCGGTCGCGCAGAGACTCGCGCAACTTAAGCGCACTATACGCCTAACGACGATGCTGACGTGATCGGCCGCGCAGAGGCTCGCGCAACTTAAGCGCACTATGCGCCTATTGACGATGCTAAGTACAAAGTGCGCCAACAAAATACCACATTAGTGTGCCAACAAAATGTCACATTACGTCTCTTGAGCCCGAGTCCGAGTCGCTAAGCCCCTACGGGGCTTAGCTCCAATGGAAAAAATTCCAAGAGCATGACAAAAAGCATTAATGTTGCATTTGTTGGGTTAGCCTTTTTTCCATTAGAAAAAGACCCCCACATGGCACCCATGTGCTCCCCCACACCACATGTGCATCTCTAAACACAAACAAATCTTATATATAGAGATACACTTCATTTGGCCTAGCCAATGTGGGACTATTCTTCTAGTCCTAAAGGCCAAAACAACAATATATTGTGTGTGTGTGTGTGTGTGTAAAATTGTTGTTTTCAAAACATATACAAAATATACGTATTTCTAATCATAAAATATGCATAAAAACTAAGAGTATTTAGTAGTTGTTTTAGTTTTATTCGATTTTTGGTTTGGATCGAAATCAAAATCGAATAAAAATTTGAGTATTTAAATTCGGAATCAAATTAATTTTTTTCAAGCCTAATCGAGTCTCTCTCTCTCTCTAATTTAGTTTGACGGCTCAAAATTAATCGAATAATTCTCGTCCCTATCTAGTAGGCTACCTGAGATACACCGATATCCCTACAACTTACTCTTTGCCCTCAGCACTTCACACTACACACTTTTGTATAAATTGTATAGGACAATACAAGATATTGTAGGATAGAATGTCAATTTTTACAATATTTCAGGATGATAGTTTTTACTTGGTCTTCAGTAGCAAACGTAACTGTAACGATCTCTGCAACAATTATCACCAATGATAGATTTATTTCTCTAAGTTAGCACGACAAATATCTTAGTTTTTGTTGATACTTAACGTCATATATGTTAAAATAGATATGCACTGTGCACATGCTTTACTCAATAAAATAAATTGTACTAGTCATGTTTCCCACGCATTAGTTTAGAGCTTTACACTTCAATGTTTTAATAAAAGCATTTGGTTGACTTTTGATGGCATTGCTTATTTGCTTATCAAAAAAATTATATATCATACTAAAAAGAGTACAAAATGGTTCCTTTAAACCGGATATCAATAATACATTGTGCATTGGTCAATAGTCAAAAAAGTAGGAACACAACTGCTACAAAAACTTCATCCGAAAATTTTGGGATAAGCTACGTGCATATCCTTTCCTTACGTAATGCTGACGACCACCTCCTTAGTTACCATCATTAGCGTTCGATTAGGTCATCCCCAAAGCTTTGGGATAAGCTACATGCATATCCTTCAAAAAGTAGGAACACTACTGCTACGAGTGTTTTCGAAATGCTACCCTAAAATAGACTTTTGATCAAACGTTCATCCCCACAACTACAATCTAAATTGAGCCAAAGATAATTGATAATAGATGATGCCTTCTAATTTTCTTGGGCATTCCTTAGATTCATATGTTTAGGTTGGGGTCACATGCCTCCAGTCGTTCTCTTGAACATAAATTTTTTAGATAATTAATTTTTTGGATTAAAATTTATCATGTCAGCTGTCATGTTAGATGTCATATAATATTATTTAACAAAGTTGTCATGTTATATGCCATATAATATTATTTAACATTGTTACGTCAGGAGAAATAAATTGGAAGGACAATTTGGAGGTGCAAATAGCATTAGATAGATCCATACGTAATATAAAAATGATGTAAATATGACCAAAATTTGTTGCCGACAAGATTTAAACCAATGACGTCTAAAGTAATGGTTTAAAATTATAACCATTACACTATAATATATTTTTGTTAAAAATGACATAATACATACTAGTTAAATTTTAGATAGATTCATGTTGGTGTCCTCTTTCACCTTGGGGTCCTGGACCGTCGTCCGGCCTGCCCCAGGAGAATGGTGAGCCTGGCCTAGGAGAAATTATTGGGTTATTTTGGACCGTCGTCCTGCCGAAAAATTATTGGATGGTCCGGCCTCACCACGTGGCAATGATGAATGATGAGTCCTGCAACTAATTTCTTGACACTTGGCATAATCCATTATATCACTATATTTCTCTTATTTTTTAGGTCAATTTTTTTTTAATGTTTTGAAAGAAAAAAAATTCTATTTTTTTTTAATTATGCAAAGTGAATATATATATATATATATATATATATATATATATATATATATATATATATATATATATATATATATATATATAATTATTGAAATTTTTATGCCAAATATTATGTCAAATGCCAAGAAATTAATGATCGAATTTACCATTCATTATTGTCAAGTGATGAGATCGAACCTCACAATAATTTTTCAGCCCTAGGCTTCTTGGTTATGTCGAAAGGAAGATTCCTCCACCAGCATCCACAATTGAAGACCCTGATCCGAAGAAGACTTCCTAATCCAAATTAGTTGTGGTGGTACAAGATGGATCATATGGCAGTCTTCTGGACCAATGGGACCTCAAGTGATACTATTCTTGGTCACGTGATCTCCTGCAATAGTTCCAAGGAAGTGGCAATATCAAAGGCCTACAATATCCCTAATGGGTTGCTTACTCTGCACAAACCTGCATCACAGTTAGTAGTTGCTTATTTGGATCGTGTGGAAAATCTTGGAAAGCAGATGGCTATGGCAAGTAGCGAACCGATCAAGGAGGAGAAGCTTGTTGAGCTGGAATATGAAGTTTTTGCTACCTCCATAAATCTGATGGCTTCATCTACTAATTTTACAATGTGCCTATGCTAACAGATTTGCTTATACAGTAGGAGATCTTAGATTGATACAAATTTCTTCTCAAGATATTGCATTATATGCTTACCATGATGTGCGTCAGGATAATGGAAGTGGCAACTACGGCAGCTATGGAGGATGTCGCTAGCAAAATATGGCTGGCGAGGTAATCAAGGCGGAGGTAATGGAGGTGACGGCTGTGTCATGCTCCGATTCCGTAGGACCAAAAGTCGTTACTGGATGTGATGTCATAAAAGTCTAAATTGTATTTGTACAAGACAAGAACAAATACGATCGAGAATAATCCTAAAATCAAAGTCGTTGCAACAAAAAATAACTAGAAAAGTTGATAGACACAAGATATAAGATTTTTTTTTCTTTATTGACAATTTGCAGCAAAATTATAATTAACGACTTTTAGGACAAAAGAACAACTCGGCTACAACAGTATGTCTTATTATAATGAAGATGCCACAAGGCTTACACCTCATGAAACAAAATAATCAATATTGTTTCATACATTATGTCATTTATAAACAAAAAAGTAACATCTTTCAACAAAACAAGTTCAAGTTGCCAACCAAGCTCCAGCTCCTCAGATCGTTCAAGCAACTTTTCGCACCTATGGAAGAGGGGATCAGCGTTGGGGGAATACATTGTTGAGCACCCTTAACCCAACTCACCTAAACCAACACGATAGTCATGTGAGGACTTTGTGGTCATTCTATTTTTGCCTTAGGATCAGTCAACAATTCATAAACGTATATATAGAAACATAAATGTGTCACTTGACACAGTAAATTTTATCCAAGGATACCATCCTTCCCTACAAACAATATTATCATTCATAATAAATGTCATAAATGTGTTCATTTATCAACTGTTAACTTCTACAATATATAAATGTGTCGTAAGTTTGTCCATGCAAACAAGTTATTATACCTGCAAACTATGATACTTGCATTCAGCCTAACAATATGACAGTCACTGGTGACACACCATCTTGGAATGTATATGGTAAGATGACGATACTTTCAGCGTTGGTTGCGAGTCCCATTGAAAGTTTCTAAATTATTCGTGCTGGTACATCAACACAACTATCCCTATTTCTTCTAGGTGAAATCGCCCCTGTGCCCTAAATATCATTCAAGGAAATAAAATCTTGTGGACAAGTTATCCATGACCATGCATGTCTATGAAACTTAACTATTAAAATATATCATCCATGATAACATAAACTTGAATTAATAACTATGCAACACATTCTCACTTCTATTACCATATTCCTCGAGCCATTGCTTGTACTTTCATTCTTTCCAATCCAGATATTACGACACTTTTTTCCAATCCAGCGATTACCACACTTGCTATATTCTACCTTGGCGACTCAATGGTCCCAAACCTTTTTCATAATTCCATTTCTTTGGAACAATAATACAATATTCTATATGTCTATAACAGTAGTGCAATATTTTATGTTTCTATAACAAGAATACAATATTCCATGTGACATTTTTATATAGCAAGTAAACAACAATAACAATACCCTTTTTTATCTTAGTTCTTTTTTATTAGCATTAATAATCTAATGGAATATAGAAACAAAGACATAATAACAATTCTTTTTATTAAGTGTGAATGAGAGAAGGATTAAAATCACCTACCTTTTGACGAATCAACTTCATCTCGACTATAAATACTCTGAATGATTCCTTTGCATGAATCCAAATCCAATCAGGTCGTCCGAGCCAACAAGTCAGTACAATACGTCGTCCGGAATAGCACATTACATAATACACTACTTAGAAAAGTTTTGTCCTCCAAACTTAGAAGAACATACTCCTCCCTCAACATCAATTAACCAATGAAGAAACATCCTTACTCAAAGTTGATTTAAACTCTCATGTCGAATCTCGACTGAATGACTGCCAAAACACACAGATCAAAGCACAAAAATGAAACACCTAAGCAAGTCCTTCTACACACAATAAATACACCTACAAAAGCTCTCTCCTTACATGTCTATGCCTACTCCTACCAATCCATAGCCATATAAAAAAACTCGAACAAATGAACTCAATGAACTCCACAAAGCATCTTTTTTCTTATCCAACTCTGAACATGTCTTGCAAAACTTTTCATCCTTTCTCAATAAACACAAGCTCATTCATACCTTAGACAAATCCATCGAACATTTTATACCATCAAATTTGAGCTAACCATTTCCAAATCTTTGCATCCTCTGTCTCCATCAATAACGTGCCTTATATAGAACTACACTTCTAAAACTCATAAGGCGAAAGACTAGCAAACCTAAGCTACCAACACAAGCTCCAAGAAAAATAACTGAGACTAAGGAAAGCCTAATAGAGCACTATACTGCTTTATTCTGAATCCAAATGAACATAGACAAAACCAACTAGATTCAATTTCCAAGGGGTTATCCATATAACAACTTATCCATCAATATAATTCAGTCCATCTCAAAAACTACTATTGAATCAATTCACGCTCCATCTTCCAAAAATTTCCAATAGAAGAATCACTTAATATATATACATCAATCGTACTCTTCTAAATATGATCTCCATATATGCAAACATCATCCAATTTTTTTTCTAGCTTCAAATTCTAGAGAATTCAATCACAATTAAAGTTAGTTCCAACCATGTCATGATCCAATCAACAGGTATTAATCTCCTTTAATTTATAAAAGTCCACCAATACCTAAAAGAACGACTATTTCGTCAAAACTGATCCACTTGAAATACTTCAACATATCTAAAGTTTTAGCCAATATAATGTCATCATCATTTAATTTCCTTGGGTTGATCTTAATTCATAGAGAGCTTACAAAGACTTTAGAAACATATACCCATCTTACTCATTAACTTTCGTCCAATAGTAAATTTTGAACAACAAAATTCAGTATATTCCATGAGTCAAAACCCAATCCTTGAACCAATTTCTTACGACGATGTCATTGCTAATCCAAGTATTCTAGCATATACGCAAAACCATGTTACCTCATGAAAGAACAATCCAAACCCAAACCCAAAACAAATCTAATTCAAGGATCACACTACTATAATCACTTTTCCACGCTCATAATTTAAATCAAGATCTAATTTATCAAAAAAAATTATACATCACCACCATTTGAGTATAATCAACTAAGGCAATTGGATAATAAGCAATCAATCAATCAACTAAATCTAAATAAAATGTGTTATTTCAACGGCAAGCAATCAATCAAAATCTCCAAGAATTAAATTTCTTCATAGGCTTACCTCCCTATGTCGCTATCTCATCTCCATTCTGACTGCAGTCCACCTAGGTGAACAATTCTTAAGGCTAATTCTATCGGTTACTAACACTCAACATTAGAACATCTGCTAACCACTAAGACTATCCAACTCATAAGGTATACTTAAACATCATGATAACTTATCTTCCAACAGAGAAATAGAAACATTACACCCTCTCCTTGTCCTAAGGCAAAACCTTATCCAATAATCTAAAGATTCTAACATAATCGTAGGAGAAAACTTCTAACTCAAAACAGCTAGTGAACCAACTAATTTGACCAACCCGCTAACATAAGCATAACTAAAATTCCAAGTGTCTAAGTCTATCTAGCAAAAAATTCTCCTAGGATAACTAGGTGTCACGACCCGCACCCGCTTTTCGGATGCAAGCACGTGAGCAAGCCAGCTACGCATCAAGCGGACTCCAGCCCGACTCGAATACGTAAACGCTGTCAAGGCTATGGTATACTGCCAAATCATGGCAAACAAATCTATATCTCAATCCACAATAAGAATATAAAACATGAATGAACACTATGGGTCGTGGTCTGCAGCCCACTAACTTAAATGTCCGATAAGACTCTAAAGAAAATAACAAGAGTCTACAACTGAAACAAGAAACAGGATATCTCATGATAAGGAATGAAAAGCACGAGCGGAGAATAAACACAATAGCGATACCTGAATCCCACAAGCGTATCATTGCTTCCGTAATACCCACATGAATCACAAATCCTCGGCCATCCAAAACTACTAGCTAACTCTATGCAATCGCTAAACCTGAAGAGATCATCAGGTCCTCAGAGGACATAACAAGATACATAATATACATGCCTATCTAACAGTTTTATCATACGAAAGAAAAATAAACAAGAAGAAACAGGAACACGACAAATGACTACGAATACGAACACAAACACGAACACTAGAACAACTACGTATAAATGAGCTGCCGGATGAACGATACACGAGATCAATGGAAGAACCAAACCCTCATCCCGAGTATGGATGCACGGGTTTGAACTAAGCACTAACCCTCGTTCCGAGTGTGGGTACTCTCTGGTTAGCTCACGTCAAGACACCCTCGTCCCGTGTGTGGACACTCTGGTGTAATTGGTCAACCCTCATCCCGAGTGTGGACTCTCTGGTGCCAATGATCACGACAAATACCCTCGTCCCAAGTGTGGACTCTCTGGTGCACCCAAACAACCCTCGTCCTGAGTGTGGACTCTCTGGTTGTGTAAAATGATAATCAAGGCTTTGCCAGTTCACTTACACATACTAGTTCTATGACACGACTCAAGCAAGGTACTGACGAGAACTCCAAGGGTGAACCACAAGACCAAACATGAACACGACTATATGCAATAAAAACAACTCCACAGAAAATAACACGAAAAGTACATGTCCATAAACAATCAAAGACTAAAAATGAAATGAAATACATGTAAATAAAACTGTAGAGGAAGGCAAGGTATACTTGCCTGGAGTTTGCACGAAGAACCATCAACAAACTGTCAACTAGTAAGCCAATAAGTCCAAATCTCACAACTGTCTCCGAAAGCTGAAACAGACATTGCTAACATTCTCAGAATAGTCAAATTAGCTAGGATTGCCTATCCTTAAGTTCAATTCTGGACACAGGGACAAAACGGTAATTTCGGACCAAAACGGTGTCGGCCGTTGGACCCACTTTGCACCGAAAAGCATACCAGATTCAAAGGTTTCTAAAGTCGTCAAACTATGTCTATGGATTTTTTTTGATGATACGAACCCAACGATATGTCCAATTTTGGATTTCGGCGGGCCGTGCACAAAATCGCCCGTTGAATCGGATCGTGGGGCCCGCGAAACGACGATCCAATTAACTGTCTCAGAATCGAACCAAACTTGGCATACAGGACCAGAAAAAATGATACGGTCCTGTTGGCATAAGTTTTGTCTCGATCTGTCGAGCGTGCACGAAGTAATTAGAAAATTTGTAAAGTGGCCGATACGATGAATTTCGACGGATACGCATCAAATTCGTCGCACACACGCGACCAATTTAAATTCCGTCAAAGCCCACACGACCACAAGTTGTTACGTACCTTTCGATGCTTTCAGTTTGATACCACGTCGTCCGGAATGGCGGGACGTACATCGTATCGAAGGTTTTTTTCTAGTTTTTAAATATTTTAAAAATAGCTTTTTGAGGATTTTGAAACTGATTTTATTAGAAAACTAATGACAGAAAAAATACACAAAAAGGTTCGTTGCGAAGCCGTTTATATTGGCTACAACTCAGTTCAAGTGGATTTTGTAAATCTAGTAAAACATGGTAGTTATCTGCCTTCCAAAACCTAGTATCGGTTCGTTTTGTACTGTTCTATCAGAACATTTTTTTCTAGATTTTCACTCGATATTTTACTGGTGTATACTTTGAATCAATTAAAACTAATTGATAGGATTTCTAGACGGTTAGGGTGTCTATCCAGCGGACTAAACGGTTCGCGATTTGATCAAACATATACAGAGAAATCACTTGACGAAGAAAGGTACCTCACCGCGATAACTGCTATCATTGCTCTTTTGCGCTGCTCACCGCGCGTGCCTCATGCCGGCCGATGGCGGCTCCAGGCGGCGCAGCGCGCGCGTGGGTGTGCGCCCAGGCTCGACGTTCCCTTAGAGTGGTGGCGCTCTCTTAAAGTTAGGGTTTATGGAGTTCCGCTCTCACGATCCTTCTCGTTATACATATATATGTATACACGCGCTCTCGTTCCAGAGAGAGTCGGGTTCCCATAG
Organism: Iris pallida; assembly: GCA_029216955.1. Taxonomy (NCBI): domain Eukaryota; kingdom Viridiplantae; phylum Streptophyta; class Magnoliopsida; order Asparagales; family Iridaceae; genus Iris; species Iris pallida. The sequence goes on from JANAVB010041182.1 coordinate 102,301, forward strand.
GGCCTTGCTGTGCTGGGAACCAGGGATGGGCTGGGGGTCTGTGCCCTGGGCAGGCCTGGGAGAGCTGGGCCTCGGTTAGGGAAAGCTACAGTTTGCATTCTCATTAAGAGTTAACAAACAATAAAAGGAATACGAAATAAACTTATAATTTATTTGCTTGTTTACTACAGAACAGTTATAGTAAGAAGCAGTCAATATTATAAGCATCTTTTGTATAGATCAAAATGCATTTAAACCACCTGGGCTGGGGAAATAAGCTATGGGCTTTGGGGGCTCAGGCCGGGAGCTGGCTGACTTGGCCTGCTGCTATGCACTATTCTTATATATACATATTTACATATAAATATATATACATATATATATAAATACTTATACATATATGTATATACATACAAATATATTTATATGTATACACAAACACACATATTCCTATATATTACACACACACACACACACACACACACACACACACACAGATATATATATATATATATATATATATATATATATATATATATATATATATATACACACATTCATATACATATATACCTCATATATTTATATACCAATAAATACTTAATTAACAAATAATAATATCTAATAGCAATAATATATTTATTTAATCACCACAAAATAATAAAATAATTAAATGGTGGTTTGATAAATCCATACTACTCACCTTCATCCGGGTCCAGAATGTTGTACAAATATTGTAAAACAATATTTAATAATAAATACCAATTTTTGTACAAATATTCAAATAATTAGAAATGTACATCAATACCCAAAAATAAGTTAGGAACTATATGTACACACATAAATATGCCTACATGGTCGTCTCTGAACATACTACCCGACTACGTGAGCTTGGACTTGGTTCGGGTCCGGTCCGGACTAGTTCTGCACAACCGGGTCTCTACAAGTCAATAAATCTAAACAATTAAATAATTAAAACGTCTTTATAGGTTAGGTCGCAACTTGGCCTGGTTTTCCTAGTTAGGACACTCCTATGGCATAGCATTCCCCTACCATGGCTAAACACTAATCAAAACACGCTACTGCACTATCCGTGCCATGATTCCTAGTCGTCTGGTACTTCAAAACTCAACCATTGCTAAAATCATCTACCGTAAAAACTAACTAAATAATTATTTATAAAAATTCTAAAATCACTATTTAAATCAAATAAATAATAAAAAATATTTTTAAACATTTTCGGGAAGGGGAGCTACAAATCTACCCACCTTAAAAATAATTTTGTCCTCGAAATTCTAATTCATGACTATTCTTTAAAATTCAAAGTCCTTAATCTCCTCAAATTTAATTTCTCAAAATTATTCTGTGGCCTTCTCTAGCCATTTTATAACTCTGAATACTTGGGGACTTCTACCCACCTTTGCTCACACTACTCCTCAAAACACGGTCACTAAAGTCTTATGATATTCTAACTAGTCGCTAATAATTCTACCGACAGAAATCTAGGCATATGGCAACTAAAATCCTTCATATCTATAAACAACCAAAACTCAATAATCATGCAATATTATACTATAATTTAAGAGTTTCTGGAAAATCCTAGTTAGCACGATCATTCGTCACCCCGAAATAAAAGGGACGAGAATCAATGGCACAGAAAGCAAGAAAGTATAATCGAGAGCAATATGGAGTTTTCAAGGACGTAGAGAATTTCTAGGAGAATTTTCAAGGCAGAGTGGATTGAGATTTCTAAGGGTTAGTCGTTGTCGCAGGCTCGTACCAGTACAGTTACGTAACCGGTACGATATGCTCTGACCTGCATGGGCCACCAAAAAAACTTGTCACGACCCTTACCCGTTTTTCGGTGCAAGCACGTGAGCAAGCCAGCTACGCATCAAGCGGACTCCAGCCCGACTCGAATACGTAAACGCTGTCAAGGCTATGGTATACTGCCAAATCATGGCAAACAAATCTATATCTCAATCCACAATAAGAATATGAAACATGAATGAACACTATGGTTCGTGGTCTGCAGCCCACTAGCATAAATGTCCAATAAGATTCTAAAGAAAATAACAAGAGTCTACAACTGAAATAAGAAACAGGATATCTCATGATAAGGAATGAAAAGCACGAGCAGATAATAAACACAATAGCGATACCTGAATCCCACAAGCGTATCATTGCCTCCGTAATACCCACATGAATCGCAAATTCTCCGCCATCCAGAACTACTAGCTAACTCCATGCAACCGCTAAACCTAAGGAGATCATCAGGTCCTCAGAGGACATAGCAAGATACATAATATACATGCCTATCTAATAGTTGTATCACGCGGGAGAAAAATAAACAAGAAGAAACATGAACACGACAAATGACTACGAATACGAACACGAACATGAACACGAACACTAGAACAACTGCGTATAAATGAATTGCCGGATGAACGATACACGAGATCAATGGAAGAACCAAACCCTCATCCCGAGGGTGGACGCACGGGTTTGAACTAAGCACTAACCCTCGTCCCAAGTGTGGACTCTCTGATTAGCTCACAGCAAGACACCCTCGTCCCGTGTATGCACTCTCTGGCAAAATTGGTCAACCCTCGTCCCGAGTGTGGACTCTCTGGTGCTAATGATCACGACAAACACCCTCGTCCCGAGTGTGGACTCTCTGGTGCACCAAACAACCCTCGTCCCGAGTGTGGACTCTCTAGT